>JBBPBX010031779.1:14874-34303 GCA_038048925.1 Garcialebias charrua | reverse complement strand
GTATTCATATTTCATACAAAAAATTTACATCACAGGAACTTCAAATTTTCATCTACAGCAAACAAGATTTTACAACCCACTGCTGGTCATAAAACTGCAACTTAAAAAAAAATCTCTCTCTCTCCCTCTCACTCACTCACTGTTCCAAAATGGTCATAACTTCTTGTAGTGTCTGGATACCGAAGCTGCCTGGTCCTGGTTCTGAGTCCAGTTGTTGTAACGCTTCCATTTGTGTCTGTGTTGGAGTGAACTGATTGGAGGGAACAGTTACTCTCTCTTCCCATCTCAAAATGGGAACTGCATGACTTACCACTGGTTCTGCAGTGTTGCTGCAAAAAATCTCAGCCATGGCAGTTAGTGGCTGCATTTGTCGCTGCAACGACCCTTGGACAAACAGCTGGTTTGGGGTGCGATGGCCAGCAGTGCGCAAACCATGATTGTTCCATTGTTGTCTGAAAAGATCCAGTTCTTTGTTTATTTGAGGAAGGTATACATAATGTAGTGCCCACATGTGTTGCTCGTTGGTGCAGTCAATGATTCTTTCATTTTCCAAGAAAGAGAAGAGCTGATGGTAGACATTTGTCACACCCCGCCAAAGATCACCCCACAACCTCTCAATCCGCTGGTTATGCACACTTCTTCCACGTATGGCGCTTCCCCTTTCAGATCCATGATACACATTCATGAACAAGCACACATCATTATTTTCGCCACCATCATCACATCGTACACGAGCTGGCACTCCGTATCTTGCTGTAGCATCAAGAAACATCTCCAAAACTGTGTTGCTTCTGTTGTTGTCTGAAGCCTTTAAAAACACCACCATTCGACTGAAGCCACATATACCACCGTGAATGACAATTCGCCACCTATAACAAAAAAAAAAATTGTCGGCCATTTCATAATGTGTATTAATGTTCACATTTCAAGGCTATTACGAGATGTTTAATTTAAAATACTTGCTAATGTATTTGTTAATACTTCTGATAATAATTAATGGATTGTGCATGAATCACGCGTGACTTTATTTTTGACATGTAAACTGATGTGGAAACTTTCTAACATATAGCTCTGTTGAACCAAAGTCTGCTTTTAATGGTAATGCTTACAATAACTTTAAAGGTATGGCCTGCGATTTTTTGAACACTCTGGACAGAAATATTTTCAGCGCAGAAAAGCATTCTGCTCCCTCCCCTCAGAGCCATATATGGCTCAGAGGGGAGGGAGCAGAATGCCACAGTCCGTGCTCTGCTGAACTTGGGATCTGCTCCGCCCCCTGCTGCTGTCTGCTCAGAGCCGCTGCGATATTCTGTGTTTATGTTAATAAAACCTTCTAATAAAATAAAATAAAACCATGGAGCGCTAGTCCTACAACACAAAATCCAGCAGAAATCATCAGAGGTTCACGAAGCAACGTTTGGACATGATTTAATTCGCTCGTGACTTCCTCATGTCTGTCAGCGCTGGTCTGGAATGTCTGGAATGCTCCGCCCCCAGTACATGTCCTGTCTCTGCGCTCCGAAGTTCTGTGTTTATATGATAATATAACTGTTTAAAAAATATAATAAAACCATGAATCACTCATCCAACAACACAAAAACCAGAAGAAATCAGCAGAGGTTCACGAAGCAACGTTGGACATGTTTTAATTCGCTCGTGAGTCGTGACAAATCCATTTCCTCATTCCTGTCAGTGAAGGATGAAGCGATCACTTGACTTTTGGCAAAAAAACTAAATAAAAGTCCAGCTCTGGGATGAAGAAGGGATATTTAATACATTTTGTGTCACATACAAAACAGTCCTGCATCGCTTTGCAATCCTTTGAATGAGAACGAGCCGCGGCGCTGCGGCTGGGACAGGCGGGGGCGTGGGTTGGGGCGTGACAAACAACTCTGTTTTTATTGGCTGGTCATTGTCCGGGTCACTCTGTGTTTTTAGTGTTTTTATAAATGCTGATAGAGAAGCAAGGGGACTATAGTTTTTTTCAGAGATTACTTTGTCTAACATCAGTCTGTCAGTAGATAGTGACAGAGTGAAGAAATATGTTAAAAATATATTGTTTGAAAAGTTACAGACTACATTACAATGTTACATACCCCACCTTTAAGGTAGGTGGGTCCCCTAACCTTACCTTATAAGCTTATGGTATCCATCCAAATGCCACAATGAATACATAGTTCCCATGTGACGTCACATCTGTGGGTTGTCCTTTATGACCCTCCCACATGTAGGCTATGCTGCAGTTGGAGCGCATTCTGATAGATGTCCATTTTTCACGTTGTTTTTTTTGTTAATTTCTAATTAATTGCAATGGTTACTTCGTGTTGTGTCAGTGGGTGTTCCAGTCGGGTAGACGTTTGGGCAACGCGCAGGTTTCAGTTAATCAAAAAAAAAGAAAACGTGAAGGATTTATCTCATCGGAGAAACTGGACAACAGCTCCTCCTGCTCTGAGTCTGGCTTGGATCTGCTCTGGAAGACGTCGTACTTTTGGCCGGTAAACAAAATATTCTACATTAATCATTTTGTGAAACTATGTCAGAACAATGTTAGAGTACAACTGTCTGTGTGTTAGAGCTGTTTTTTTTTTTTCATTATTTAGCAAACCGTCTTGCATGCTGTTAGCTTAGCATCTCGCTAACGCGACAATGGCCTCCTCTGCTCCTCACGGTCCACCAGACCGTCCCAGTTGGAGAAGGAGGACGGGAGCCAAGTCGTGCGGGCGACGCGTCGGTCCCATGGGACGTGGACGTGCCTCCGCGGCCGCCTCAGCGGATGCACGCCGTCCGACCTGAGCTCCGGCGAGCCACGCTCCAGATGCTAACAACATGCTAACTTCCAACACGGTAAGACTCAAAAGTGATAGTCCTGGTCCGTGTTCAGCCTGGACTTTTGTTGGCTGTGTGTTATTTTAGTTAAACCTTTATTTAGCTGGTTAGATATGATTGAGACAGTTTACACATCTTTTTTGGATTTAAAGCTGTGAAGTCAGTGTGTTGTGAAGCCGGTCTGCGCTCGCTCCTTGTATTAATTAAATAATTAATGATATCGGAGTAACTACTTTGTGACAAGTTGTCTGATTCGTCTGCCATGATTTCTTTCTCAAACTCATTTAACTCGACCACTGCCAGTTTGCTCTTGTTCCTTGGTAAAGCTGTGGTAGCTCGTGTTATTGTCCGTATAATTTGCTCTGCTAGTTCGCCATCTTGCCTTCTTCTGCCTACAGATGTGGTGCGAAAACCGGTTTGCACAATACTGGGGGCGTGTCTGGGAACTATGTATTGGGCCCTGCGACCCTGTAAGTCCTGCGATGAAGTCTATGTGACAGTGCTCTTTGCGCAGCTCCAGCTGGACTCAGACGGATCAAGCTTTCTCTCACTCTCTGTCGCTGGACGCGTAACCCTGATAGGCATAGCTTCCTCCTGTGGACAATAATTATGAAATATAACAGTATTTGTTTAAGACTGAGATCATTCAGTGACAAAACTAAAATGTCTTCTTAAAAATGACAGTCTCTGCATTTAACTAAAACAACCACAAGGTGGTGCAGTGAACCATTTATAATGGGTCAAGTAAAATGGTAAATGGTAAATGGAGCTTATTTATATAGCGCTTTCTAGCCCCCTGTGAGGAGCCCCAAAGCGCTTTACAATACCAACCATCCACCCATTCATACACGCATTCATACACCGGTAGCGGCAGACTGCCATGCAAGGCGCCTTTCCAGTCCTACCGGGAGCAACTCGGGGTTAAGTGTCTTGCCCAGGGACACAACGACACATGGTGTGGGGAACCGGGATTCGAACCTCCAACCTTCCGATCAGGGGACGACTGCCATTACCACTACGCCACGGCCGCCCTACAGTAGTTCTAAAGTAAGACAGAACCAACAAGAATGAAGCAAAAACTAAAGAATTACAGAAAAATTATAAATGTTACATGTAAATAAATTGTAATTATAATAAGTTTATAATAGTTTTACATGAAAAAATCATATTTTATTATTTTAATCCATTTTCCTCATTCCTCATTCAGCAACCTTATAATTTTCTGTTATGTTTCATGTATGAGAAAGAAACTTTTTATTCAGTCGGTATTTTCACTGTCCAGATTAAAACCAGTGTCACTAAAACTGTCCAGATTAAAACCAGTGTCACTACAACTGTATGTCGTTGTTTTAGCCATAGAGTTTACAATGCAAAACACATTTCTAAACACAAGTCTGCAGATTTGTTGTTATTTTTGTCAAAGTTATTTGCCCATTACTTAATGGAAAAATATAACCGTATGAAATTATAGTAAGCTTACAAAGTCAAGGTTATCGCTACTAATTTCAAAACACTATCAAATGCTGACAGGTAAATACTCTTTAATTTTTGTGATAGTAAGATGACACAATAAAAATCCAAATTAACCATCTGGAGTCATCTTCTTCTAACTACAATAATTATATGCTGCAGACTGACTTCAGGTCTGGTACAGATCAATGTGTCTTCTAAAATAAGTCTTTGTCTATGGTTTATAAAAATGATGTTTTATTTAAGTCCATCAGTTTCACAGTTCATGTACATTGTTCTCAGTTTCTTATCAACATCATACGACACAGTTCAGCTGCACATTCACAGAATGAATGGTTCCACTAAAGTGAAGAATGACATGAGTGTTACAAAACTAGGGAGTCCTGTGTAAGTGGCACAACTGGTAGAGCTGCTGCCTCTCAGCGAGAAGGTTGCCGGTTCAAATCCCGGTCCGGGGCCTTTCTGGGTGGAGTTTGCATGTTCTCCCCGTGCATGCGTGGGTTTCCTCCGGGTACTCCGGTTTCCTCCCACAGACCAAAAAACATGCTTGTTAGGCTGATTGGTGACTCTAAATTGACCCTAGGTGTGAGTGTGAGAGTGGATGGTTGTTTGGTGTGAGTGAGACAGGTCCCTCTTGTAAATGAGTCCCCGTGACTCAACGAGGCTAGCCTGTATAAATAAAGGTTGAATGAATGAATGAATGAATGAATATTTAACCTTCTCTATGTTATGTTTAAAGGACTGTGGTGTAATTGTTGCAGCAGCTAAAGAGTCTTCCAAGTTTTTAATTCTGGTCAACATTTGCTGAAACTCTACTCTCATCTGGTTTCCTAGTTGCAGTTCTGAACTGGCACCATCACCACTGGTTTCCTCATCAGCAACTCCATCCTGTGGTGGTGTGTGGTGAAGCTGGAGGTGGTGTGGGAATTGGAGTCTGTTCCAGTAACGCCGCTGCGATGGCTTCACACTGCTTCTTCTTCTGTCGCCTGCCCTGTGCACGAGCATACTGTGAACAGATGAACATAGTCAGAGTTGTTGAAGGAGGAGAAAAAAACCAATAAAATCTCAAATTTGATGAAATTACTTTCAGTCTGAGTCAATGTACAACACACACCTCATAAAGAAAAAATGAAGCACAACTAAAAAACTGTAATATAACTTTGATATGTGATCAACTGCTTTTACACTTTAAAACTTCTACTTTTCATTCATTCAACCTTTATTTAGTCAGGTAAATCTTTTGAACCTCAAGGGCTCATTTACGAAAGCGACCTGCTAAAACTAAAGAACAATGAACAGCAGTGGTATAATTTCCTTAAACAATAAACAATAAACAAACAAACAATAAACAATAGAAAACAAAAGAGAGAAGAAAAAAAAACAAAAAAAAGAAAGTTTTTTTTTTTTTTTTTTTTTTTACAAAGTATCAAAAAACTAGCAAAACATTATAAGGTAGACGTATAAAATCAAAGACAGGAACAGATCTGCATTGGTTTTTGCCAGGATTCCAACAGATTCTGAAAACCATTTAGAGAAGTCAAGGTCGAGAGCTTCAGATCTTTTTGTAAGATATTCCATGAAGCAGGAGCGGAATAGGAGAAGGCCCTTTTTCCAAGTTCAGTCCTCATTGTGTGTGAATGTGTGTCTTATTAAATGATGCAAGAAATTTGTAAAGTGTCTTTGAGGGCCTCAAAAAGAAAGACTAATGCAATATTATTTCTATTATTATTATTACCATAAACAAAAATAACAGGCTTGTATGAGATATGGACGTATGGTTAAATCGCATTAGGTGAGCACAGACTTTTTGTGCTTTTTCTATGTAACAAGAAGTACTTGTTAATAAACCATAACTTCACTTTAATTTCAAATGAAACACTGTTAACAGTATCTTTAACTTAACCACAGAGGGTCATAATTATACAAAATATGACTTGGCTTGTTATACAAGACAATAACATCATATAGCCACCTGTTTGATGCATTTTCTCTGGCTGAATGTGCAGACATGTCATAACCCAGGTTGAGAGAAGGAGCCCAGTCAGGATTTGTCTGGTCAAAAAGGCCAGCAGGTTTACCTGGAAAATACAGAAAAATGAAAAAGTCACAACCTGCCCTGACTTTCTGTTGTGCATAATCTGACAGTCTACATGGGTTGATTACTCAACGTTCAGCTAACTTTGACTGTTCATTTACATTTGACCATTTCTCTGTGTTTTTAACAACACTCACCATTTTTGAAGTGCTCTGAACATACTCTTGAATATTTGGATGGGGTGAAATCCCTGCGATTGATTCTTGCCAGCCACAAGTCACGTCACTTTGCTCATAGTTCTTCCGTAGCTTCTCCTTGGTGTTTTAAGACCTTCGGAATAAAAAAAAAGGACTGCTTCACATCACCGCAACCAGCACGGTTGTTGCAGCGAACGACAACGCAACCATGGACCATGATTGCTACAAAACTACTAGAAATCCAACAACAAAGAAACGAACCGGCGCGTCTACACACACTGAACACTCGGCTTCTTCCGCCCACAAAATGGCGATTCGGTCACGTGATCTGCAGGTCGCTACGTCATGTGAAAAGCATCTATTGGCAGCAGTTTCTGGACAGAAAATTATTTAAATGTTAGTTCAAAACCAGCATTCTCATATGTGTGTGTGCATGCGTGTAACTTACATTTGGTCTGGTAAAAGGGGTTTCAGTTGTACTCATGATGTCGGTTTTATTTGCTCTGGTGACTGAGCATTTTTGCTGTTGCTGCTTCGATCAAGTTCCAAAACGCCTTCAGATGCTCATATGAGGGGAACATAAAACACATAAAAAAATAAAATAAAAAAATAGAGACTGTCACTCACTCTCCACATTTATAACTGTGAAAAAAGTTTTCACAATTTGACACTACAACTAAGATCATAAATATCTTTCTTTGACATTGTATGTTAAAGATCCACAAAGTGGCTCACATTTGTAAAGTGGAAAGAAAATTATACATGATTTGAAGGTTTGTAATTTTTTAAATAAACTGAAAACTTTTGAGCACAAACCCCCTTTAATCAGAGAGTCAGTGGTGTGATCACACCGATCAGTTTTTCAGCAGCAGGAGCGTCCAGTTTACATGCAAAGTCAATGGGGGACGCGCTTCCAGCCACGTCTTGGCGTCGGGCGTCACGTCGCGTGCGTGTTGAGCGTGCTGGAAAGCGTTTTCCGTGCACGTGAACCGGCTTCAGCCTCCAAACCGCGCATTCAACATGCTGAAGATTTCGCGGTTCAAACTTTCAAACGCCGCTCAACTCTACCTGATTGGTTGGTGTGTCAACCAATCAGGGAGAGTCGGGGGGAGAAGAGAGGGGGAGAAGAGAGGGGGAGAGTCCCTATGTGACGCGGAAACGAGGGGGCGCGCGCACTATGTGACGTATTGTTTGTGGGACACAGAAAAGACCCGCGAGGTCGTGTACTATGGAAGAGAAACTCATTGTAGCTGTGTGTTCGCGACAAGTCCTTCACGACCAGTCAAGTCTGCTCCACAGAGACGGAAATAAAAAGCTCCTCGCCTGGCGGAGTGCGCAGGACTCTGTGCGCAGGACTCTGTATACCGGTAAGCTCCTCCCACACACCCCGCAGCAGTTTCGCGTTCTGGCTTTCTGGTCCAATAGGTCCAGACACCAAGTGCGTCCACTTGCGTGCGTGACGAGCTTTTTGGAGGTTGAAACGCTGTTCGGTGTGACCACACCATCAATGGGGGACGCGCTTCCAGCCGCGTCTTGGCGTCGGGCGTTACGTCGCGTGCGTGTTGAGCGTGCTGGAAAGCGTTTTCCATGCACGTGAACCGGCTTCAGCCTCCAAACCGCGCATTCAGCATGCTGAAGATTTCGCGGTTCAAACTTTCAAACGCCGCTCAACTCTACCTGATTGGTTGGTGTGTCAACCAATCAGGGAGAGTCGGGGGAGAAGAGAGGGGGTCAGGGGGAGAGTCCCTATGTGACGCGGAAACCAGTGACGCGGAAACGATTGCGCATGTGACGTATTGTTTGTGGCGGCCGTATTGTTTGGGGCGGCCGTGGTGTAGTGGTAATGGCAGTCGACCCCTGATCGGAAGGTTGGAGGTTCGAATCCCGCATCCGCCCACCATGTGTCGTTGTGTCCCTGGGCAAGACACTTAACCCAGAGTTGCTCCCGGTAGGTCTGGATGGCGCCTTGCAAGGCAGGCTACCACTACCGGTGTATGAATGTCTGAATGAATGGGTGGATGGCTGGTATTGTAAAGCGCTTTGGGGCTCCTCACAGGGGGCTGGAAAGCGCTATATAAATAAGCTCCATTTACCATTTACCATTTGTGGGACACAGAAAAAACCCGCGGAGTCATGGACTATGGAAGAGAAACTGTGTGTTCGCGACAATTCCTTCACGACCAGTCAAGTCTGCTCCACAGAGACAGAAATAAAAAGCTCCTCGCCTCGCGGAGTGCAGTGACGACTCGGTACAAGCTCCTCCCACACACCCCGCAGCAGTTTCGCAGCAGTTTCGCGTTCTGGCTTTTTGGTCTGGACACAAAGTGCGTCCACTTGCGTGCGTGACAAGCTTTTTGGAGGTTGAAAAGCTGTTCGGTGTGACCACACCATAACTTCTAGCCTTTAGAAGAAGAACAAAGGCTGTGAGTGATTCTTTAGATTTAAGTAAAACTAATATGCATTAATTTAGAGTCAGAGTCAGAGTCAGAGAGTCTTTATTGTCATTTGCACCGCATGTGGTACATGTGATGAAAACGAGATTATGTACACGGGGTCCCAGTTACATCCAACAACAAATGCAAGAGAAAAACAGTAATAACATCTAGAATTAACTAAGAAAAACATCAACTAGTAATACACTAAGCCCTAATGTAGTGGAAAAACATCATTATAAACAGCAGCACGAACATGAGTCTGTATGAGCAGATGGTCACAGATGAACACAGCAACAAGAAAACAGATCAGCATCAGCATGATGTGATATTTTGCAGTGTTTATTTTTATTTTATTTTATTTATTCATGAGTCTAACAGCCTCAGGGTAGAAGCTGTTCCTCAGTCTAGTGGTTCTACATTTGATGCTCCTCAACCTCCGTCCTGAGGGGAGTGGGGCAAAGAGTGAGTGTGCTGGGTGAGTGAGGTCTTTCATGATGCAGGTGGCTCTTTTCCTGCATCTGGAGGTGTAAATGTCTGTGATGGTGGGGAGACTGACTCCAACAGACTTCTGTGCAGCCTTCACCACTCTCTGTAGAGCTCACAAATTTACAAATTAACACTGGGTTAAAAGTAACATAACCATAAAAGAAGAACAATGCATGCAGCAAATAACCCACTGGAGACAAGACCAAACTCAACTGTTTACATATTCGTCAAGTGTAGTCAATTCCATCCTATTTTTATTTAATAATTAATTACCATCTTAGCTAACTCCCCATTAATAATAGGAACGTGGGGTTACTGAACCAACAATCTTATAACTGTCATCTGAACAATCCTAGCTTCACCCTACACAAACTGAGGTTTTTCAGCTTTCTTCATGGACCTGACACAGAGCCCTGACAACGACTTCACCTGTGTCCTGATTTTTGCATGAAACTGAGAAGAGCAGCATGTTAGTAGAAGGATCACAAAATATGAGCCGTTTTGTTTAAGTGTGGAAAATCTGTTTGTATACAAAAAAAGATTGCGTTGCTAATAGGCTAACGTTAGCCGCTAACAGGTAGCAACAACACAACGCGATCAAACTAACGTTACTTACCCTCGTAGTTGTGCAGGAAACTTGAGATATACAATTTAAATCCCTTGTTAGTTTGCTTGTCGGAGCAGGGGACCAGGAATCAACGATACGATGAACATAGTTATGGTGTAGTCACACCAAGCAGCGTTTGAGCAGCAGGAGCGTCCAGCTTACATGTAAAGTCAATGGTGGACGCGCTTCCAGGCACCTCCTGGCGTCTGGCGTCAGGTCGCGTGCGTGTTGAGCGTGCTGGGAAGCGTTTTTCCGTGCACGTGAACCGGCTTCCGCCTCCAATCCGCGCATTCAACATGCTGAAGATTTCGCGGTTCAAACTTTCAAACGCCGCTCAACTCTCCCTGATTGGTTGGTGTGTCAACCAATCAGGGAGAGTCGGGGGGAGAAGAGAGGGGGCAGGGGGAGAGTCCCTATGTGACGCGGAAACGAGGGTGCGCGCGCACTATGTGACGTATTGTTTGTCGGGAAAAAAAAGAAAAGACCCGCGAGGTCGTGGACTATGGAAGAGAAACTCATTGTAGCTGTGTGTTCGCGACAATTCCTTCACGACCAGTCAAGTCTGCTCGACAGAGACGGAAATAAAAGGCTCCTCGCCTGGCGGAGTGCAGTGACTCTGTGCGCAGGACTCTGTATACCGTAAGCTCCTCTCACACACCCAGCAGCTGTTTCGCGTTCTGGCGTTTAGGTTTGGACACGCTGCATTCACAAGTGCGTCCACTTGCGTGCGTGAGGAGCTTTTTGGAGGTTGAAAAGCTGTTCGGTGTAACCACACCAGTAGGGAGGTGCCCAGGGATCATCTTTACCAGATGCCTGAACCACCTATGGCTTAGTAGCAAATAGGCTTAGACTACTGGAGGACAAATTCACCACATTTCATAAAATGAATTGTTACAATTGAATAGTTTATTTTATATTATTTATATGAACATGTGATTCTCGACCTGCCATTGTGTATCTGTTCCTCCTTCCTGTCACCTCAAACCCAGCCGGTCGAAGCAGATAACCGCTTGTGCTGAGCCTGGTTCTGCTAAAAGGTTTCTTCCTCATGAGGGAGTTTTTCCTTTCCACTGTCACCTTCATGCTTGCTCAAGATGAGAGTTCTGCCATGAAGTTAAACTCAAAGTAGTCTGCTCCCAGATGTTAACTTACTTTTTAAGTACAAACCGGATTCCAAAAAAGTTGGGACACTAAAAAAATTGTGAATAGAAACAGAATACAATGATGTGGAGGTGCCAACATCTAATATTTTATTCAGAATAGAACACAAATCACAGATCAAAAGTTTAAACTGTGAGAATGTGTCATTTTAATGGAAAAATATGTTGTTTCCAAATTTCATGGCGTCAACAAATCCCAAAAAAGTTGGGACAAGTCCATTTTTACCACTGTGTGGCATCCCCCCTTCTTCTTACAACACTCAACAGACGTCTGGGGACAGAGGAGACCAGTTTCTCAAGTTTAGAAATAGGAATGCTCTCCCATTCATGTCTAATACAGGCCTCTAACTGTTCAATCGTCTTGGGCCTTCTTTGTCGCACCTTCCTCTTTATGATGCACCAAATGTTCTCTATAGGTGAAAGATCTGGACTGCAGGCTGGACATTTCAGTACCGGATCCTTCTCCTACGTAGCCATGATGTTGTGATTGCTGCAGAATGTGGTCTGGCATTATCTTGTTGAAAAATGCAGGGTCTTCCCTGAAAGAGATGACGTCTAGATGGGAGCATATGTTGTTCTAGAACCTGAACATAGTTCTCTGCATTAATGGTGCCTTTCCAGACATGCAAGCTGCCCATGCCACAAGCGCTCATGCAACCCCATACCATCAGTGATGCAGGCTTCTGAACGGAGCGTTGATAACAACTTGGGCTATCCTTGTCCTCTCTGGTCCAGATGACATGGCGTCCCAGTGTTCCATAAAGAACTTCAAATCGTGACTCATCTGACCACAGAACAGTCTTCCATTTTGCCACACTCCATTTTAAATTACCCCTGCCCCAGTGCAAACGTCTGAGCTTGTGGAGCTTGCTTAGAAATTCATTCATTCAACCTTTATTTATACAGGCTAGCCTCGTTGAGTCACGGGGAAATGGCTCCCTCTTTGCACTGTAGAGTTTCAGCTGGCAACGACGGATGGCACGGTGGATTGTGTTCACTGACAATACTTTCTAGAAGTATTCCTGAGCCCATTCTGTTATTTCCTTGACAGTGGCATTCCTGTTTGAGGTGCAGTGACGTTTAAGGGCCCAGAGATCACGAGCATCCAGTAGAGTTTTACGGCCTTGACCCTTACGCACAGCGATTGTTCCAGATTCTCTGAATCTTTTGATGATGTTATGCACGGTTGATGATGATAACTTAAAAGTCTTTGCTATTTTACGCTGGGTAACACCATTCTGGTATTGCTGCACTATCTTTCTGTGCAACAATGGTGGAATTGGTGATCCTCTTACCATCTTGGCTTCTGAGAGACACTGACACTCTGAGAAGCTCTTTTTATACCCAATCATGTTGTCAATTGACCTAATTAGTGTTAATTGGTCTTCCAGCTGTTTGTTATATGCTCAATTTCCTTTTTCCAGCCACTTATTGCTACTTGTCCCAACTTTTTGGGATTTGTTGACACTGTGAAATTTTGAATTAACATATTTTTCCTTTAAAATGTTACACTTACTCAGATTAAACTTTTGATCTGTCATCTATGCTCTATTACGAATCCGCTCATTCTCAATCAGTTCATCTGGACAGTTTCTTTTTGTTCCAGATGAACTGATTGAGAATGAGCGGATTTGATACCTGGACTATTGAGAATTAACTTTCTTGTCTATTACGAATAACATTTTGACATTTGCCATCTCCACCTCATTGCATTCAGTTTTTATTCACAATTTGTTTAGTGGCCCAACTTTTTTGGAATCTGGTTTGAATATGAATGTTTCTGTACAGTGTCCTGAGATGACTTCTGTTGTGACTTGGCACTATACTGTATAAAGAAACTGAATTGAAATGAATGTGTTAATGATTTTTTTTTAATAATTACATATATAATTTGAAAATGCATTATACATTGCACACATTGTGCATTGCAAAATGCTGAAGTGGTTTAAAGGTGCACTCTGCAGTTTTTGTAGAACGCAGCACTTAGGAAAATTCTCATCTGTGAAAGCATTCTGGTCCCTCCCCACTCGGCTCAGCTCGCTCTTTCTCTCGCTGAAATTCAGCTCTGCTTCCGAATGTTCCGCCTCCACTACATGTCCTGTCAGCCGCTGCAAATTTCTGTGATTACAGTATCTGTTAATAAAACGTTCTAAAAAATAAAATAAAAACAGGGAGCGCTGGTCCAGCACACCAGAACACCATGAAATCTGCAGAGCCGCAGTATTGCGCGGTCACGTTGGACATGAGTATAATTCGCTCGTGACAAATTCATTCATTTCCTCAATGTTTCTGTCATGACTCAGCAGAGGAGGAAGCGATCACTTGACTTTTGGCAAAAAAACAAAAGAAAAGTCCAGATCAGGGATGAAGAAGGGGAATTTAATACATTTGTGTCACATACAAAACAGTTTTGCATCGCTTTGCAATTATTTCAACGAGAACCTGCGCGGCCGCGGGCTGAGGCGGGGGGGGGGGGCGTGGGTTAGGAGCGTGAGAAGTGAGAAGCTCTGTTTTTATTGGCTGGTTAAAAACTCTGTTTTTATTGGCTGGTTAACGGCGGGTCACTGTGGCTTTTTAGAAATGCTTATTTACCACCTGGAGAAGCAAGGGGACTATAGTTTTTTTCAGAGATTACTTTGTCTAACATCAGTCTGTCAGGAGATAGTGACAGAGTGAAGAAATATGTTAAAAATGTATTTTTAGACAACTTACAGACTGCACTACAGAACTGAAGACTGCAGCTTTAATGTCTCACAAAAAGGAAAAAACGAGTTTCCATGCAAGATTACCACTCTTGTACACATAGCATAGCAGTGCTGTGGTTGCTAGATTAGAAGTGTGGCCCATGCAGCCTCCGTCTCAGACATATTGAGCAAGAGTTGCCACAGACTTTAGTTCATGACCCTTCGATCTAAGGCCACTGCCATGGTACTCTAAAGAGTTTTGTAACTGTTCCTCTGTCTGTCTGTGTAATTACAGAGTCACCCTCTTCAGTAATTAGAGACTTCAACAAGAATGAGGATTGCCTCAGTCTATTTTTCTCCTCTCTTTCACCATCTCTTCTCCTCCACTCACATTTTAAAGAGCATTGCTTATGACTTTTATCTTGTGTAATTTCAGACAGTAGTCATGCAACAGTGTGACTAAACTGACTGCGAGCATCAGTAATGTGAAGCTTCTTTGCAGTTGAACAGTTAGTACTGCCTATTGCCGGTCTCAGTCCTTGAAAAAGCAATGCTGAGTAAAAGAAAAGAGAGAACGTCTCTAAACCATCCGCCCACAGACGTGCAGAGAAGGTGGGTGTGTAGAGCAATAGTCCTCTTTCTGCATCTCAGTAAAATGCACAGAACAAATCTGTTCTTCCACGAGCAATCAAAATCATGATAACTCCTGCAGTGAATAATGCAATCATTTAAAGGCTCTAGGCGCCAGCAGGTATAAACTTGTTGAAACACTATATTCTGGAGGCAGACGTTCACAGGAGCTCAAGTCTCTTTACACTCCTTTAAAATCAGATTTTATATGGGAAGCAGCGCCCGACTCCGTCAGATCAGAAAAGATAAATGAAGCAACACACTACGTTTTCATTTGGGCGTCTCCGAACAGCTTCTTGATGAAAGACCACGGGATCACCGCGGTGTATACAGAAGACGGGGCTGGTTTACACTGAACCCCTTCTGGGGCTTTGTAAAAAGCTTTTTATAATCTCTGCAGTAAACGTTTGCAAAAGATCACGTGATCCGTCCATTTTCCTCCTTCCCACTTGCGTTCTCGCACCCTTCACCAACAGCAAGTCTTCTTAGAACAATAATATGACAGAAACACATAAGAATAATGGCACGTTGTTGCTAAGAGACCACCTGTTCGGATCTCCCACGAGTTCAGCACAACAGTAGTTCTCTTACTATCAGAGCATCATTCTTGATAATGAAGTGAATGCCATGATGATGTTTGAAATAAAAGCAAAATGATCAGGATGTCTTTTAAACAACAAACATTATCCAAACCACAGACGAATCAGGCGACTATGATGAGAGTAACAAACGTGGATAGTTATCCCACTTGATCCAGTAAATATCAAACAACTATTTTGGCCTTCTTCAGTCAGTTCAGAGAATGGCAACTACTGTTTTGCAGGCTGTGTTGACAGTCAGGGAGTGGTGTTGCATTGGAAAAGGTGAGTTGTCCTGAGGGCTGGTACAGACGAGCCACACCCTTCTATGTCCTTACCTGTCAGGGTGTGTTTAAAACTTGTACTGCATGTATCAGACAGAAAACACCACACTTCCTGTGACAGAGTGTGTGATTGCTCACAGACTATACACTTCAAAGGCGTGTGCACTTTGCTTCCATGTAAAGTGAACTTTGGTTACTCTTTGGGACAAAAGCGTTTAGCTGCAACAGCACGCAATCCTATTCTTCTTTACCTTCTGCTATTGATTAATCTGTTTGTTCACTTCGAGTAAGCCAGGTTAGCGCTCAGGCTTCATCCATTCATGAGCTAAGAGGCTTGACCTGAAGCACCGTCCTCCCCAGACACGGCCAGCTGGTGGAAATGACAGCGGTGCAGACGTGCACCAACACAGTGTCGGTCCTAAGTATCCGTCTCACCGTGTCAGCATGGGAATAACAAGATGCCGATCGCCATGTCTGGAGCTGCCTATCTTTGTGAGGGAGGAGAGCTGAAGTGACTCATGAAGGATCATGCAAAAAGAAATAAATTGCTGGGTTTACGGTGCTGACGCGCTTGCTGATTAAGTTTTTCTGGGAAAACACAGGCGTGCCCAAGGCCTTTAGCAAAGGAACCATCCTAGCAGGAAGATCCTAGTATCGCCCTTAAAGGTGCAGTCTGCAGTTTCTGTAGTGCAGTCTGTAAGTTTTCTAAAAATATATTTTTAACATATTTCTTCACTCTGTCACTATCTCCTGACAGACTGATGTTAGACAAAGTAATCTCTGAAAAAAACTATATTCCCCTTGCTTCTCCAGGTGTTACTAAAAGCATTTCTAAAAACCCACAGTGACCCGCCGTTAACCAGCCAATAAAAACAGAGCTTCTCACTTCTCACGCTCCTAACCCACGCCCCCGCCTGTCCCAGCCCCAGCGGCCGCGCACGTTCTCGTTCAAAGGATTGCAAAGCGATGCAAAACTGTTTTGTATGTGACACAAATGTATTAAATTCCCCTTCTTCATCCCTGATCTGGACTTTTTTTGTTTTTTTGCCAAAAGTCAAGTGATCGCTTCCTCCTCCGCTGACTCCATGACTGAAACAATGAGGAAATGAATGAATTTGTCACGAAACTCGGGTTCAACGTGGCTGCGCGAGGCTCAGCAGATTTCATGGTGTTCTGGTGTGCTGGACCAGCGCTCCATGTTTTTATTTTATTTTTTAGAACGTTTTATTAACATATAAAACACAGAACTTTGCAGCAGCTGCAATAGGACATGCAGTGGAGGCGGAGCTAAGGAGGCAGAGCTGAATTTCAAAGAGAGCAAAGGGGAGCAGAGCCATATATGGCTCTGAGGGGGAGGGATCAGAATGCTTTCCCTGTTGAAAATTTTTCTAAGTGCTGCGTTCTACAGAAACTGCAGACTGCACCTTTAACATGTGCAGCTTCAACCCTGTTAAACACACACACTCAGCTGGGCTAACATGAGTCACAGCAGCGCCGTTACCCCCACTCATTACCCTTGCGATTTAAGTGTATCTGTCCAGCTGCTGGCTGCAACAACTTTACAGCTGCTGTGTTTTCAAATCTCTTTCTCAAGAGACCTTGGTCTGTGTATAAACTAGATAAAATTATATGCATGTATTCAGATGCATAATGAGTAGAAGGAAAATAAAGCAGAAGTAGAAGTTTGGGATCATATCCTTAAAAAAAAAGCTGATCACTGGAGCTTTTCAAATGCTTGAAAAGTGCAAACAAATAATGGAAGTAAAACAAAGGAAAATCCTCTATAGGCTCATTTCACTGCAGACATTTTGACTTTAAGAGTCAGGGGGTCACAGGTGTATTAGAGAGGGCTGCATTCATTGTAGAAAAAATTCTGCTTGTGTTTTACAGGATAACCAACAAACAGCTGTAGAAGTGGAATACAGCTCTTGCTAATACACCCAAACCCTCCTGACCCTCTTAAGTCATAATGCTCTCTGTAAAAATAAGCCTTTTGTAAAGGTATCAACTCACAAGTTGAATTTTTACTGTTTCAAATTTCTGCACTGCATCCATTTCACAAAAAGTGGGGTGAGATTAAATCTGTTTAAGCAGTTTTCCTCTTAATCCAATTCAAACCGTTTAAAACCAAAAATGACAAGTTTTCCAAAAGCCCAAGAAAATCAAATTTAGAAAACCATTACATTTTAGACAATGCACCAGTTTGTATCTTAAATTGCACATACTTCTCTGACCGAGAACGCGAAGAAAAAGAAAAAAAAAAGATGGCTGCTGAATAAAATTAAAAGGTATCAGACATTTGTTGGATTTTTTTTAATGCAATAAGCGCATTTACTCATTGGGGTTTGACGGGAAACATTTGGAAAACTGATTTTTTTTTTCTTCCCTGAATTTTTCATTTTATTTTATGGTTTGTTGTTGCAGAAAACAAATAAGCAGTCTCATACACAATGCACTCTAACCTCACTGTTTTTTTTGCTTCTGGGTCAGCTCCCCAGAGGGAAGAAGGGACTCTGCCTGCCCATCACTGTCCTGTCGAAGCCTTGACAGGGTGACTTCTCCCCGAGGCTCATTTCTGGATTTATTCTCCAACAACCGTTAGCAGAAAACTTGTCTGACCCCAAAGGATTGGAGATTTTGAACGCCTATAATAAGTCTGTCCATATTAGTGGGTGTAAAAACAGAATCCCAACAGTGCATGGCCTCAAAATTTAATAAGAAAAGCAGAAACTTTGTGCTGCAGGACCACAAGAGACCGAATGACTGCAAGTATATTGATGTGGTGACACAATGCAGGTGACATTTGACACATCCTTATGAAATACCAGTTCTTAAGACAATTAACTAAGTTTTAATAAATTATGCAGCAATTAACAAGAGGCTGGTTCATGTTGTAGAGCCATTCATCATCCTTAATCCTGTCTTTTAGATCTGTGTTTCAGGATTTAATGTAAAAGCACCCAACATTAAAGTCAACAAATACATTTTTTTCTATCTTTAGGTGAGGCTCAATGACTGCATGAAAATTCCCCAGAAGATTTAGAACAGGTTTGGGACAAATGTTTACTTGTTGCGACAAAACTCTCTGCCAAACAGAGTCTTCTGGAATGCAGTATGTTCCTATTTCAACAAAGCCAGGCTGTAAAAACCTGCTGGTTTCCAGGGAATTGGTTACTTCCATCGATGGAGGTGGACTCACTCAACAGGCCTGAATTAAATGAGTGTGACTAGGATTTTGCAGCTACAGGAGCAGTTTGAGCTGGAAGGTGTCAAACGACAAAAAATAAAAAATAAACGCTACTCAGGCTTCTGTGGAGATTACCAAAGTAATTTTAAATGTTTTAATGCATTTATTCATATTATTATCTCGGACCTGTTGGACAGCTCAAACGGTGCCCAGTTAAAAACTTTATAGCTGAACCTTACCTTGTAAACATTTTCCGTCACGCGATTAACCTCGTCGGTGCGAGACATGGTGAATTCTTCAGCCAGGACCATAAACAGGATTTTTTTTTTCTTTCGTTTATCCGAGTAAAAAAAAAAAAAAAAAGGCAGCGGTTTAAGAAAAGAAAAGGCAAGTTTGGTCAAACAATGAGCGAGACACACAACGGCAGGAATGAAGCAGCACTCCTCGCTAACTAAACACACCTTTCCTCTCCGCGCGACTGTCAGTCCGCTGATGCCTTCATGGACCCGCTCGGAGTTGTATTTTTTGCCATTCCTACCGCAGCCAAACGCACAAGTGTAATCAAAAGCTTTCAAATGACGCACACAATCCCATTTGCTACTTAAACAGCACGGACTTATAGACGAGAAACGAACGGGAACTTATTTCTAAACGCCAATAAAAAGGGGCAACATTATACAGACAAACAAAATAGTACTAGCTCAGAACAGAACGTCTTTCCTACTGCCACTGAACACAGCATTATCTTGTCAGTTAGGTTTGGTTCCGCCCCCACAAAATCTCTGAAGCCTCTGTTTACATCATACAGTATATCATATGTGTGTGTATACTGTATATATATATATATATA
>JBBPBX010031779.1:0-10776 GCA_038048925.1 Garcialebias charrua | reverse complement strand
GAGAGAGAGAGAGAGAGAGAGAGAGAGAGAGAGAGAGAGAGTATAGACAGATATTTCTTGTCATTTAGAAATTGCATCTATATAAAACTGCCACTAACTTGTTGGTAGTATAGTAAATGTTTCATTCTTTTCTTATTTTTTTTATCAGTTTTGTTTGCCCAAAATACAACTAGTTCCAGAAAAATATAGTCCAAGTTTAATTTGGAGCCAGCCTTTGAACCAGTCTGTGTTCAAGTGTTAAACATGGTAATTTATGAAGTCTGACTGTCATTTAAGATGATTGCTCCACCACAATAGAGCGATCCAGTAAGGTTTTAATCACTATAAGAATCAGCCAAATTTGTAACCACAACTTTTTCAATTGCAGCTCATTATCAAGATTACAATAGCACTGTGATTTATTTAAAATTCTTCTAACATTGATTAATTATCCTTCTCCTTCAAGAGTCAAAGATTAAATATCATGCAAATTACACTGAGGTCACAACAGCGATGTGTGTTTTGGTACAACATCCTGTTCTGACTCAGCTGTGAATCAGCTCCCCTCCGGAGGAAGCAGTCGACAGCTGGAGACTCAAGAGAGTGTATCTAAAAAATGTGAAGCGAGGAGAGTGCATGCTCTAAAATCATTCTTGGTGTAAAGAAAAGTTAAACATTCAGCTTTACACCCACCTGAATGATAGCTTCCAGCTCTGCTAGAACAGCATCCTCGTCTTCTGGAGTCAGAGCTCCAGCCAGCATCTCATCTATTTGCTGCAAAAACAAAACATGAAGACAACCGGTACGGTACTTTAAAGTGTTTGTCACTTAGTAACATTATTCTATTGTGGAAAATGTTTATTATTTTAGGATAAAAACACATTATTCTGTATAATTAGATCCAACTAATGTTGTTTACCCTTTGATATTCAACAGCTTCTTGGGTCTCATCCAGGATTTTTTCCACATCTTCAACTGACATCATCTGTCACAAACAAAGAAGGAAGCCCACTTTAACAACTGAAGGGTGATTGGACAAAATGTGTTGTCACCTAATTCTGGTTGGCGTGTACATTATATTTCCAAAGCAAGTTTTCAGTATCCAAGGATGCAAAGCCTTCTCACTGCAGTAGTCATGGCTTTTCTTCTTAAGCTTTTAATCTTCAAACCATGTGCACCAGCTATGCTTTTGTACTGTGCTGCTCAATCCTCGCTCAGGGATCGTGTTACAGAAAACAGGCTAATCAGTAAGAACTCTGACAATCTTATTGTGTGCACTTCCATACGAAAAGCTTAAAGGTGTACCAACAGAGTGTGCAAAGCTTAATTCTAGAACAAAAATACCCACCTCATGCATACTTTTCAGGCAATCGTTGCCAACCTTCAGTCCCACGATGACTTTCATCTCAATTTGCATGAACTCTAGATCTTGAACCTGCCCTCAAACATGGAAAAACAGCAGTGCAGTTAATGACAAGAAAACAAAATAGGCAAGTTGCGAAGTTAAAAATTGCGAAATGCTCATTTGATCATTCATTAGGCTGCAAACCCTTGACATTTCAAGTCCTCACCTGACTTTTCAAACTATATATTTTGACTGATCAAATTTAGACTACAGTACATTTTACAGCAGGTCAGGTTGTTGCACAACAAACAACACAAAGCAAGACCAAAAGAACAGTGATATGAAAAGAACAAGAGACATTTGATTTCACTGTTTTCTGTGTAAAAGTAAAGCTATGGTATCTTCTTGCTACTAAAATACTGCTATGCATGCAAGATAGTTTAGTTGTCATTTGCAGTTAAACACAAGGTCAACAATGCAATGACAGATATTATGTTTAAACAAATTTATTAAAACGTTAGACATTTAATCAGTCTAGTTCAGGAGGTAAAGTTAGCCTTTTTCTTCTCTTCAGGGGAAATATGTTAAAAACATCAAGTCTGAAATATTTTCTTGCAATCAAATGTATCTTACCATGTGCTCTAGGTTTGAAATCTGACTCTCAGTCTTGTCCAGAAGCTGATCCTGGTAGCGTTTCTTCTTCAGAAGCAGAAGTGCTTTCCTGCAATCATAAATTTAAAGACAAAACGCTCAATAACACAGTACTGTAATTGCTTTTACATGCATTTCGTTTCTGTGCATAATACAAAGGGTACCACATTAGGTGATGCTACTGAGCATCTGTATTTCAGCTATTTTATAGTGTAAGTGTTTGCTCACTCTTTCTTGCCATCTTTTAACAACTGCTTGGCCAGAAGTCTTTCTTTTTCCAGTTGTAGGCTGATTCTCTTCTGATACTGCTTCAGCTTGTCTCTCTGCTGCTTCAGTTGCTAAGGAAAGCACAAATTATTATTTGTTTATTTATTTAATTTATTCATTTTACATTTAAAATACCAAAAGAAAAAAATATAAAAAAAAAAATTTTTTCACTTATTATATGAAAAGAAAACATAAAATGAAAGGTGGCAGAAAGAAGAAGAATTCTTATTATATCTGCCCCTTCTCTCAAAAACAAAACAATTCAAACAATCAATTCAAACAATAATTATCTATGAGTAACAGAGCAAAAAAGAGTAACTCATCACAGATCTACAAATTTCTAGTAGGCTACAGTTAAACATTTAACTGAAAATTTTAGTATTTTGTTAGCAATTTAGTTTTGATCTTTTTAAACTTAAGCACTAATTTTGCATTTTAATTAAATATATATATTTCCACAAGTAACAATATTGCTTAATGTACAATTTAAATGAACATGTCTGACTGTAACTGCTGCAGATGGAGCAGCATCCCTCCTCCGGATTTCAGCTCACCAACACGGCTTTGTCGTGCTCAGTTACACGGGAAGGTCGGATCTTTCTCCCAAAGACGTTTCCCATTATTCAGCCACATCCTCTCTCGGCTACGTGCACCGTGTTATTTAATAATGTGCATTTTATTATCGTAATACACAGCCTGAGGTGGCTAGCGAGCTCATGAGCGAGCTAACCGCTTACATTGTGAGTAACGTATTTCCGCGTTTTCTACGGCAAGCGAGACAGGACCTGACATCAGAAGTTAAGTATGGAAGCCCATTTCCGCCACTCTATTAAAAAAAAATAGCAAAAATTATCTCAAAATAATGAGATAGTATGTCAAAATAATGACATACTATCGCATTATAATGAGATAGAATGTCAAAATAATGAGATAGCATCTCATTATAATGACATAATATCTCATTATTTTGAAATACTATCTCATTATAATTATGTCATTACAATGAGATACCATGTCATTATTTTGACATACTATCTAATTATAATGAGATACTATCTCGGGGCCGAGATGGTGTAGAGACAGGGCAGCCGGCTCAGGACCAGAAGGTCCGGGATCCCCGGTCTGCATACCTCGTTGTGTCCCTGGGCAAGACACTTAACCCCGAGTTGCTCCCGGTAGGACTGGCAGCGCCTTGCATGGCAGACTACCGCTACCGGTGGGTGGATGGCTGGTACTGTGAAGCACCTTGGGGCACCTCATAGGGGGCTGGAAAGCGCTATACAGTATAATTAGTTAAGCTCCATTTACCATTATCAAAGTCAAAAGTCAAAGTCAACTTTATTGTCAGAACTGCAATATGTACAGGACATACACAGGATTGAAATTGCGTTTCTCTCAGTCCCTCGGTGCAACAGTAACCATTTAAACACTAAAACACTGAAACATTTAATAAACATAAGCATAAAATAGTAAAAGTGTAACACTGTCCTGAGTTTTTGCATAGTAGTATAAAAGTATGAAAATTTACACCAACACTAAAACACTAAACATTTAATGAACATAAGCATAAAATGAAATAATAAAAGTGTAATACTGTCCTGAGTTTTTGCATAGTAGTATAAAAAGTATATCTATAAAATAAACTATTATTATTACAGTATTACTGTATATTATATTATTATAAATTACGAGATAGAATCTCATTATTTTGGCATACTATGTCATTATAATGAGATGGTATCTCAAAATAATGAGATACTATCTCATTATAATGAGATATAGGCTCAGGACGTTTAGAGACTGTGGAGGTTGAACCCCCTTTCGAATTGGTTCGGTCCACCTGTACTGGTTTGACTTTACGTTGGTCGTGCCTGCCGCATGCAAGCATGCAGCTAAACATAGCTGTTTACAACGGTAAGAAATGTGGTTTTATTAATTTAAGTGAAGTCTGTAATATAAGGTAGCATAAAGTAATCAATTTGGCATACTGACGACGGTAGCTAAACTTGAAGATAGCTTAAGAAGATGCATTCATATATTTTATACTATCTCATTATAATGAGATTCTATCTCATTATAATGAGATACTATCTCATTAATTTGAGATACTATCTCATTATTTTGAGATGATTTTTGCTTTTTTTAATAGAGTGGCAGAAATGGGCTTCCTTAGTTATACTTACTTCGCTGTATGACTAAAGTTTTTTTTTTTATATCACAAACAATATTTTCACATATTCAGTATGAATACTAGTAATGGGAGTTATGCTGTCAGGGGGACACACAAACGTTAAATGTTTTAAAATAAAATGGAACAAGAACTGAATATTTACAATGAATAAATGAACTCTGAAAACTGTAAGCTCAATCTTCCAGGTAGATAACAACAAAAATTGTTAAATCATGTCATCTGGATCTGTTTCTTTAAGTGAAGAAAGGTTTCGTCCCCCATCCAGAGGACTTCTTCAGTCTGTGGTGTGTCAACCAGATCTGTCCCATAGGTCGCTTTCATGGCTGTTTCAAGCCAACCATCAATGAAAACTATGGGACAGATCTGGTTGACACACCACAGACTGAAGAAGTCCTCTGGATGGGGGACGAAACCTTTCTTCACTTAAAGAAACAGATCCAGATGACATGATTTAACAATTTTTGTTGTTAACTCTGAAAACTGTTTCATTTTTTTGACCGTGTGACAGAAACAGTAGCATTCATCCATCCATTATACAGTATTTACTTGCTTCTTCCTTTTTGGGTCACGGGAAGTCACTGGTGCCCATGTCCAGCTGTCATTGTGCGAGACGCAGGGGACACCCATGACAGGTTGCAAGTCCATTACAGGGCCACAGAGACAAACAAGTCAATCAACCATCGACTCTCTCACTCACACCTAGGGACAATTTAGAGTTACCAATCAGCCTAACATGCATGTTTTTGGTCTGTTGGAGGAATCCGGAGTACCCGGAGAAAACCCACAAATGCACAGGGGGAACATGCAAACTCCACCCAGAAAGGTCCCAGGCCGGGATTTGATCCGGCAACCTTCTCAATGAGAGGGGCAGCTCTACCAACTGTACCACTGGGCTGCCCAACAGTAGCATCTGCCACAATTTGTTTAATTATAGACATGTGTCTACATTATGACCAATTTAAATAAGCTCTTCAGTTTGTAAAACAACATTTAAGGTTATTACAGTACAGTATTGTGCTGTGCAAAACTGGTCATTTTTTAAAAGGTATGTCTTGCAAAATTATTTTAAATGGCAAAATTGCTTTTTGATAGTGAATGTTGATAGGAAAATATTACATCAGAAGTGGTTAGCAGAACTACTAAAACAAAATTTATTTTAGACAGAAATAAAAACAAATTGGAGCCGGGGGCGGCCGTGGCGTAGTGGTAATGGCAGTCGTCCCCCGATCGGAAGGTTGGCGGTTCGAATCCCGGTTCCCCACACCATGTATCGTTGTGTCCTTGGGCAAGACACTTTACCCCAAGTTGCTCCCGGTAGGACTGGAAAGCACCTTGCATGGTAGTCTGCCGCTACCGGTATCAGAGAAAGTCAGAGAGTCTTTATTGTCATTTGCACCGCATGTGGTACATGTGATGAAAACGAGATTATGTACACGGGGTCCCAGTTACATCCAACAACAAATGCAAGAGAAAAACAGTAATAACATCTAGAATTAACTAAGAGAAACATCAACTAGTAATACACTAAGCCCTAATGTAGTGGAAAAACATCATTATAAACAGCAGCACGAACATGAGTCTGTATGAGCAGATGGTCACAGATGAACACAGCAACAAGAAAACAGATCAGCATCAGCATGATGTGATATTTTGCAGTGTTTTTTATTTTATTTTATTTATTTATTCATGAGTCTAACAGCCTCAGGGTAGAAGCTGTTCCTCAGTCTAGTGGTTCTACATTTGATGCTCCTCAACCTCCGTCCTGAGGGGAGTGGGGCAAAGAGTGAGTGTGCTGGGTGAGTGAGGTCTTTCATGATGCAGGTGGCTCTTTTCCTGCATCTGGAGGTGTAAATGTCTGTGATGGTGGGGAGACTGACTCCGACAGACCTCTGTGCAGCCTTCACCACTCTCTGTAGAGCTTTCCTCTCTGCAACTGTGCAGCCTCCATGCCACACGTTGATGAACGTGTGTAGCATTCAATGTGTGTAGCACTTTGAGATTTTCACTAATGAAAAGTGCGATATAAATTGAATTCATTATTATTATTATTATTATTATTATTTTAAGTAAGAAATTCGTAAGTTTTTTTAAAGCTTGACTTAAGAGCAGTGGTGGAGAAAGTACTCAAACACTGTACTTAAGTAAAAGTACAAATAAACAGACAAAAATGTACTCTAGTAAAAGTAGAAGTACCATATTAATGTTTTTATTTAAGTAAAAGTAAATATGTACTTGCTTTAAAAAAAACTTAAAGTATTAAAGTAAAAGTACTTGCTGAATGTATTACCTAATGCAATGTCTACAATATCAAGTGTGCCTACTAATTTTCTGTAATGCATTGAGTCATTTTAATGAACAATGCTGCAGATAATACATGTTTTTATTGTGTGTGACACAGTTCACACTTGGACTTGTGATTCTGTGCGTCAGAATTTCAGGGATGACATGCAGAGTTAAATGTTATTAAGCAAAATAAGAAAGATGAATGATTATATATTTGAAGGTTTTTATTTAACACAGAACAAAACCAATGTGTCATTTTAACTGCAGTAAAAACATTCAAGTAAAAGTTGTCTGACAGAAAAAAGGAACATTAGACACAACTAACAAAGGAACATCTGATCATTTCAACTCCAGTTTGTCATCAACTTTGGTTAAAATACTGTCTAGTCAACCTTGTAATGGGTCAATAGTGAACATTTTAACTTTCTGACAGCATTTTCGAAACGTAGACCCAAGTGTTGAGACATCTCTTGTCTCCTAACAGCTGTACTGTACTGAACAGTATTTCAACAGTCTTTCTTGTTTTGAACCACTTTGGCTGTGGCTGCCGGCCTGGGAGGAGTCGACGAGGGACAGGACGGCCCCCAGAAACCATCTTGGCTCCAGCAAACTGGTTGGTCCACATAAGTTGTTTACAGCTTGGTGGGGGAAGATCAGTGTGCTGGAACTCTGACTGAGGAAGCCCTCTGGACTGAGGGTGAAACGTTTCGACTAAAAGAAACTGTCCAGATGACCAGATTGAGACTTATCAGATTTGATACCTGGATTATTGAGTATGAACTTTCTTCTTTCAATAGTCTTTCAATAAGGTCATGGGTGGTGTGTATCTTCTGGCTGAATCTCTGTGGTGGAATCCATTTCATGTTTGTTTATGTTTATTAAATTTGTTCATTTTTTTACAAAAGAAACACAATACAAGACAATTCCAGCGATGATAACGTACAAAATGTAAAAAAATGAAAGGTAGCAGAAAGAAGAATAAATCTTATTATATCTGCCCTTTTTTTCAAACAATCAGATTAAACAATAATAATCTTCCACCAACAGTACAAAATGAATAACTCTTTCTAATTTTCTAACTAATACAATACACATTACGTCATTTCATATATATTTTTTTAACAAATTCATTTTGATCATTTTCTTAAATGTAAACATTGACTTGGCATTTTTAACTACATTCTCCAAGCCATTCCATAATCTAATTCCCTGGATTGAGGTAGAACGTCCCTTCAAACTAGTTCTGAATTGTGGTTTTACAAACATCTCTGTCCCCTTAAGATTATAACAACTTTGTCTTTTAACAAAATGCATTTGGATATTTAAAGGTAATTCGTTATTCTGAGCCCTATACATAATTGATAAAATATTATAATCAACCAAATCATGGAACTTCAATAACTTCAGTTGATAAAATAATGTACTGGATGGATGACAGTAATGTTTTCTAGTGATAATTCTTACAGCTCTTTTCTGTAATACAAAAATAGGCTTTGTGATTGTTTTACACGCATTCCCCCAAACATCAATACAATAGATTAAGTGTGGAACAATGATTGTGTTATACAACAAATACAGAGCTTTATCATTCAATAGGTCTCTGACTTTGTACAGTACTGCAATCGATTTAGCTATTTTTATTCTTACAGAATTTATGTGTTGTTTCCATGTCAGTTTGTCATCAATGATAACACCCAAAAACTTCACCTCACTCACTCTACAAATCTCAACACCCTCAATTTTGAGTGGAACATCAACAGTTTTCTTTTTATTACTGAATATCATGTAATTAGTTTTTTCTAGATTTAATGATAATTTATTTATTTTAAACCAAGTTTGTATCTTGACAAATTCTGTCTTTATCAATTCCAACATTTGTTCTATATCTTCACCTAAACAGAAAAATGTGGTATCATCAGCAAAAAGTACACATTTAAGGAGTCCTGACACATTTACCAAGTCATTCACATATAAAATAAATAGCTTTGGTCCAAGTACAGAGCCTTGGGGAACTCCACATGTGATATTACAGAGGTCAGATCTTACATCATTTATTTGTACAAATTGTTTCCTATCTTTTAAATAGCTAGATACCCACTGTAATGCTGGTCCTCTAATACCATATTTGTTCAATTTTTCAAGGAGAATGGTGTGATCAATAGTATCGAATGCTTTTTTTAAATCAACAAAAATACTGACACAATATTGTTTTTGATCGACAGCAGTAGTTATTTGTTCCATTAATTCCATGAGAGCCATTGATGTAGAGTTTTTTGCTCTAAACCCATACTGACTGTTGCTTAGAATATTTTGTTTATCTATAAATTGATCTAGTCTGTTCACAAATAGTTTTTCAAGAATTTTTGAAAACTGTGGTAACAAGGATATAGGTCTATAATTGTTGAACACACATTTATCACCATTTTTAAAAAGAGGAACTACCTTAGCTACTTTCATGTTATCAGGGAATATTCCTGTTGAAAATGATAAATTACATATACAGTATATGTAAACGGCTCAATAACATGGCTCATTATGTTCTTTACAAACATCATATCCATATCCACCCTAGCCTGGCCCTCGCCTTCCTGCACAGCTCCGCTCAATTCTCATTTCCCTTCACTGCACACGAAGCGAAGTGAAGGACAGGGTCTGGTTACAACCAGGCTATATCCACCCAGTCTTTTGGTCTCTTGTCTGTAAGATTTTTTACTACATTCATTATTTCCTCTTTGTTGGTTCCATTTAGAAAAATACTGTTTGCACAACCTGTAATTGAATGGCTCACATTATTATCTACTTTTGGTATTTTAGCTGCAAGGCTTGATCCAACATTCACAAAATATTGATTAAAACCATTTACAATTTCATTTTCATCGTGAACTTCATCGTTGTCTTTTACAAAATATTTTGAAATACCAGTTTTTGCTTTATGATTCTTCAGAACACTATTCATTACTCGCCATGTTGCTTTCATATCACCATTACTTTTATCTAATAATTTACTATAATATTCTTTCTTATGTTTCCTTATAATCCCTACTAATTTATTTTTATACTTTTTATATTTTTCTTCAGCGTTCTGAGTTCGCAATTTCAAGAAACATGAATACAAATAATTCTTTTTTTACAAGCATTTCTCAACCCTTTTGTCATCCATGGTTGGTCAACGATATTTCTCTTTGTATAATTTGTTTGCACACAATTCTTTTCATACAGAGCTTCCAAGATATTCATAAACTCATCATATGATCTGTTCACATCATCAACATACACATCATTCCAGTCTTGTTTATCTAGATCCTCTTTCAATTTTTCCAAAACTTTTTTTGATGTGTTTATGATCTTTTTCTTCGTTAACTGCTTTTGTGATACTTTGATCATTTTTATAGATTGTGAAAACTGGTAAATGATCACTTAAGTCGGTCGTTAAGATACCACCTATCACCTCTCCGTCTGTTATATTTGTGAAAATATTATCAATTATTGTGGCACTATGAGTTGTAATTCTTGTTGGCTTGGATATCAATGGATACATATTTAAACTGTACATTGAATTTATAAATGTACTGATGTTATTTGAATCTGTTTTATTTCCCATATCAATGTTAAAGTCTCCACACAAAAAAACTTTTTTATTAAAACTCTTCTCCAATAGCTCCAAGATTTTATCAGTGAATATTTCTATATTTGATCCTGGTGATCTATATACACAACTTATTATTATGTTTTTATCATTTTTGTTTATTATTTCTATTGTTATCATTTCCATAATATTATCAACTATTATTGACATTTCATTATTTAATTTACATTTTATTTCATTCATTACATATAGAGCGACACCACCACCTCTTTTATTATTTCTGTTCATGTGAAATAATTCATACCCTTCGATGTGAATATTACTTGTGTTATCATCATTGAGCCATGTCTCTGACAGTGCTATTATTGTAAAAGTTCTGTTTAACTGTTTTAAGTAATCTGTTATTTTGGATATATTTGCATTTATACTTCTGCTGTTAAAGTGAATAATAGAGAGAACTCCATTTGTTATATT
>JBBPBX010031778.1:10486-29352 GCA_038048925.1 Garcialebias charrua | reverse complement strand
TAAGTGAAAAACCGTGAAGTATGGATACATTAGTCCAAGTCCAGTAAACTGTCATGACATGTGCCAGGCTGTAATCACACTCATCACCTGTTACTCCCAATCTCACTCCTTAAATAAACAATTTAAATTTAAATACCGTGGCATTTTAAATAAACAATTCATACAGCATGGATTTAAAAAAAAATGTTACAGTATTTAAATTTAAACTGTAGAGAAGAGAAGTGCAGCAGGACAGCAAAGGGATGTCACACAGCTTCAGCTCTGCAGCACGGAGCAGAATTTTTATTTTTTTCCATTTACCCTTTATTTATCCAGGTAGTCTCATTGAGCCACGAGAACTCATTTTCAAGAGAGACCTGTTAGGGAACAGATGGTGGTTAACAGTGGCCCAGAGTGGGGTGAATGAGGGTGGAGGCAGATGTTGGTGTTTCACCTTTTTTCCACCCACATTTTTTTATGTTGACGGCTTGAACCGGCAATCTTCCGATCACAGGCCCACCGTCTAACAACTGAGCCACCACTCCCCCAATGAACTCCCAAATGAACTTCTTGATCAATTACACTGAAACAACTGAACATAGAAGTTCTAAAATAATTAAAAATAACTTTTAACACTTTTATATTTTGTGATTATGATGATTTTATGATGTGACACTTTGAATTTTAAGTTGGAGGAGGAAAGTCGATCGGTGCAGCTGGACAGCAAAGGGTTAACCCTTCATGAAGCTGCTGCAGCACGGAGCAGAAGTGCAGGAGGAGCTTCCTCCTGCACTTGTGGACTGCACACATGGTGCTAAATTATTTTAAATCATTTATTTTAAATCTACAATCCATGGCTCATCCATCAATCAGCCAATTGTGTCATGTCCAATCTTATTTGGAAAAAAAAAAAAAAACGCGATAGAGAGAAGCAGTGAGGGACTACTGCACTTTAATTTTATTTTATTTGTTCATTTCAAATTTAAAACACAAAAAAAATTACAAAACCATATTAAGAAGAGAAAAAAAATTAAAATGAAAGGAAGCAGAAGAAAAAAAATCTTACATCTGTCCCTTCTTAAAACAAAATCAATTCAAACAATCAATTTAAACATAATTATCCATGAACCAATTTTGTAACTCGTAGCAATTCACAGATTTATAGTGCTTATAATTTTCACCGTTTATATATACAGTATGTTTTCAAAAGTTCACTCTTAATCATTTTCTTAAATATAAACATAGACTTAGCTTTTTTAACATAATTATCCAAACCATTACATAGACCTATGCCTTGTATTAAAGTAGACCGACCCTTTAAACTTGTTCTATAATGTGGTTTAACAAAAATGTCTGTTCCCTTAAGATTATAACAACTTTTCCTCTTTACAAAATGTTTCTGAATATTTGGAGGTAGTGTTTGATTCTGTGTTTTATACATTAACAAAAGAATATTATATTCCACCAGATCGTTGAACTTCAATAGTTTCATTTTAGAAAGCAATATATTAGATGGATGACAGTACTGTAATGCACTCTTGTTATGATTCTTATAGCTCTTTTCTGTAAGATAATAATAGGCTTTGTTATAGTTCTGCATGCTGTTCCCCAAACATCAACACAGTAAATCAAATATGGTACAATTATTGCATTATACAACAAATATAAGGCTTTATCGTTCAACAAGTCCTTCACGTTGTACAATACAGCCGTGGATTTAGATATATTTGTTTTAACAGAACTTATGTGCTGCTTCCATGACAGTTTATTATCACTTACACAACTTCTATCATTTGGTCGTCAACATTTTTAAGAACGTCGTTAAGTTTCTGTGGTATTTTATCTACTACGTTTTGTTTTGGTGACAGCAGCCAAACGCTTGTCTTTCCTGGTTCTGACTCGACTTCCCAGCATGAAAGAATGTGTTTTGTAACTGCAGGAACAGGGTTTTAATCCTCCCACTCTGTAGTAAACATCTGTTCATGAAAGGTGCTTTGTGAAGAAGCTCCCCTGGTTTATGAAACGCAAACTGGAGCCTCCATGTGGACAAACATCAACCCTGCATCATGTGAGAGGCCGCTGCATACAAACACTGGAGGAGGCTCCATTTGTTTTTATTGTCCATGCATCTGTAAAGACAGGCCCTTCAGTCAGCGCAGTGGAGAGCTCGGGCTTGTTGGGATTGTCTCGTTCTTCCCAGTTGCTACAGATGTTCAAAAATAGCAGCAGCAGCGTTTCTGCAGGCCGTATCGAGCTGTGAGCTATTTCAGGCCTTCCTGTCTCAGGACCCCCCACCCCCCGTGTCTGTGTGAGTGTGGGTTTGTGCTCTGTTTCATGTCCTAGTGTGTTTTTACGTTTACATCGTCCTGTTCGCAGTCCAGTGTGTGAAGACACCAACAAGTTGAGACATAACTGCATCTCCCAACAGCCTAAAGTTAAGACTCTAACTACAGTATTTTCTGGTGTATAGGTCAGTGTTGTTTTTGACAGCCATTTTGATATCAGTTTTAGTCATAGTCTTTTAGACTAAAATACTTCTTAGTTTTAGTCTGTTTTAGTCATTTCTATATTTAATGGTTTTAGTTCAGTTTAAATCGACAAAAACTTAAAAAATTTAAGTCTAGTTTTAGTCTTAAAAAAAAAAAATATTAGTCAGCTAAAAAAAAAGTTAATTTTGGGTTTAGTTCCTCTTTAAAGTATGTTGAACAAACAGGCAACACATAGGCAACATACAAAATGAAGGTAAAAAACAGAATATAGACATAAAAACGTCGCAGATAATAAATATAACGACCAACCTGTGTTGGTAAATGGCTGTTTGAACCATCTTTCTATACATACATTGTTCAAAGATTAGAGGAAATTTGACTTCCATCTAATTTCTGTGCAAAACGTTAGGTCTGAAATTGTTAAGTGTTTTTGAAATGTTATAAATAAACACTATAGATAACCAATTAAAACATAACACACTGCTGCCTGCATCGCTTCACACGTCCTCCACAGAACGACAGAAATATCTGCACTTAGTGAAAAAAGAGAGCCCCCCATTTAAATGAGATTGGGTCACGTCAAAGAGGATTACATCTGTGGGTGGATCAGGCCTCATTTGTCACAATATTATTTTCACTTTTGCAGGCATGACAGCCGATAAAAAAAGTTCAAGTCCACAATATTTGGGTTGTCAAGGCCAAAAAGAAAATGACACTGGGTAAAAAAAAATGAATAAATGAAAAAGAAGGGAATTGTATAATTATAGTTCAGAAAGTCTATTTTTTTTATTTTTTGCTCGTTATTCTATTGCACAATTCATAATCCAAATCAAAATAATAATAAATGGAGCACTGAGTTTGTCACTGAAGATTATAGAATTTATCTGACAATACTTTATGCAGTTATTATAAATCAAGTCAGCTGTTTTGTCGACCAGTCATCATCTCGAAGGGAGAGGTAGTTTTTATTTTAATCACGATGGTTACTGAACAACACGATAAAAATCCACTTTTTGGATGAGTTTTGTACCTGCATGTGACAAACGCTGAAATAACTTCATTTATTTACTCTCTGAAGAAAAAGAACGGCTTTTTCTCCGGTGAGTGTGCTTGTGAGTCACGGCTGAGTTCTTAACTCAAGTAGTCATGGGAGTTGTAGTTCTTTCCCTCTGACCTATCACAGTGTCTCTACACAGCCCCGACAACCAATCACAGAACTTGTAGTCGTCATGGGAGTTGTAGTTCTTTCCCTCTGACCTATCACAGTGTGTCTCTACAGCCCCGACAACCAATCACAATACATAAACAAACGCCACGGCCATTTTGAACAGAAAGTAGCTATCAGTTAGCAAAAGTTTCCGGACTTTTCAACACATAAAAACGCTTATAAACAGAGCAGTAAAATTCTGAAATATAGCAAATCACTTTCTACAGTTACACTAAGATCAACGCTCAGCAACACAGCGATTCAACTGTCGAAAACAATGACGGACTCTCTCGGAACCGTTCGGTCCACAGCAGATTCTGGACACACCAAACCACTGAGCAGAAAAAGTTTCTGACAGCATATGCTTGTTTACCCGCTTCAAATGCAATAACTACACAACAGCACTTCCTCGCAGTTTTATAAATGAGCTTATTAGGCAAAAAGTTGACGCGGAGGTCAAACGTGAATGCGCTATTCTGTGACAAGTCAGCAGTGAGTCCAAACAGAACCAGAACCTGACCCACACACACAGCAGCGACAATTTTATGACCCAAACAGCTTCAAACAAGGACAGGATTTATAAAAAAAATACATACATTCGGTTCTTCTCTTCTCACAGTTGGGCTGAATACAAAATAAGTCCATAAATCTTTTCTGGGCTGGCGGCCGGCCGGCCACCGACCGAGCCCCTTCGTGCAACATGCTGCTGCAGGATCTTCCATGGTCCAGTTTGAAAAGGAAGTCACAGGTGAGCGGCGCGCAGCGCGTGGCCATGCTGCGTCAACACCGCGGTGGTGGGCGTGACCAAACAGCTGACTTTCCGACACAGAATATAATATGGGCACTTGGGCAGAAATATAAATTATTGATTGAACGAAACATTTTCGTTCAGTCTCGTCTCGTCTAACGAAAACTCACAAACAAGGTGTACCTTTAAGACCAATTGTTAGCATGATTAACTCGGTCACTTACAATGTTTCCAAATATCTGGCATCTGTACTCATCCCTTTAGTTGGCAGCTCAGAACACCACATACAGAACACCATGGACTTTGTGGAGAAGGTGAAGGGTGTCATCATGGAGACTGATGAAACAATGGTCTCTTTTGATGTCACATCACTCTTTACGTGCATTCCTGTTGATGAAGCAGTAGAGGTGGTCTGTTTAAGGTTAAAATCAGACACCACTCTGAACAGCAGGACCACACTTTCCACAGAGCAACTGTGTCAACTCTTGAAACTGTGCCTGCAGTCAACCTACTTCACATATGGGGAGCAATATTATAGGCAGAAACATGGGTGTGCTATGGGGTCGCCAGTTTCTCCTATTGTTGCCAACCTGTACATGGAGGAGGTAGAAAAGAAAGCCTTGACTTCCTTTTCAGGGAGACCACCAAGTCATTGGTTCAGGTATGTTGATGACACCTGGGTTAAAATTAAATCTCAGGAAGTCCAACATTTCACTGATCACATCAACTCTGTGGATAAATATATCAAGTTCACACGAGAAGATGTAAAAAATGGCAGGTTGGCTTTCTTGGACTGTGAGGTCTCAGTTTCTGATAGAGGAAATTTGCAAACTGATGTGTACCGCAAACCCACCCACACAGACCAGTATTTACAGTTCGACTCCCATCACCCTCTGGAGCACAAGTTAGGAGTCATCAGGACTCTGTATCACAGAGCAGACAGCGTCCCCACTAACTTAGGAGCCAGACAGAAGGAGAAATCACACACAAAACAGGCTCTAGGGAAATGTGGATATCCTAACTGGGCCTTCCTGAAAGCAGAGAAGAAACCCAAACAGGACTCCAGCCAGCCATCAGGTGAAAAGAAGGAACCCAGACCCAGACCAGTGGTCATTCCGTATGTTGCGGGAGTTTCAGAGACATTGAGACGTTTATTCTCTAAACACAACGTCCCAGTGGCTTTTAAACCCCAAAATACATTACGGCAAAGACTGGTTCATCCCAAAGATCCAGTCCCCCGGCACAAACAGAGTAATATTGTGTATGCTGTTCAGTGTCAGGAGGGCTGTGATCAGTCTTATATCGGGGAAACTAAACAGCCACTGGCCAAAAGGATGGCCCAGCACAGAAGATCAACATCATCAGGTCAGGACTCTGCAGTCTACACTCATCTCCACGCCAGCGGTCACTCTTTCAAGGATGAAGATGTTCACATCCTTGATAGAGAGGAACGATGGTTTGAGAGAGGAGTAAAGGAGGCCATCTTTGTGAAAAGAAACCGTCCATCATTAAACAGGGGTGGAGGCCTCCGGGTTCAACTGTCCCCCTCTTACAATGCTGTTATTGCTAGTATCACTCAGCCCTCTGTGAATAGCAAACAACCATCAGGGTGCTAATGATCCATTGTTAGGCTGATGGCCCTCCTTGATCATGTGAGCAGCTGGTTTCAGGCTGTCATCAGCCAACTGGTTGATCCACTGTGGGAGGGTGCTATTTATAAGACTGAGCTGAACACAGCAACTCAGACTGAGGAAGTCTTTCGGACGAAAGACGAAACGTTTCTACATTTTTTTTTGCTTTGTTTTGTTTTATTTTTTGAATGTCCAGAGGACCAGACTTAGCTTTTTTAGAAAACTCACACACATTTCGTCACGTTTTAATCATTAAAGAGCAATGATTATTTAGTTACCGTTTCGTTATTGTCATGAAAAAAGGGGGCGTTAACGAAAAATTTACGTCAGCGTTACGTCAACGAAAACAACACTGGTATAGGTCGCATTGGCCAATTATCACCAATAGATTGGGAAAAATCCCTAGATAGGTCGCACTGGTGTATAGGTCGCACCTACGTTTAGCTCTGCTGCAAATGTCTGCCACAGGAGCGCACAGCAAGGCTTTTAAGAAGATTAACACTTAAAAACAATTATTTGTTATTATTCAAGTCTGTGGAATCACTGGCGCCTTAAATTATTTGGCAAGGGATGAACATTCTATTTTTACTGTGTCTTGTTGATATCTTTTTTTTTTTTTTGGTGGTTGTTGTTTTGTTACTATGGACCATATGCGTCTGAAATAAAGTTTTTGATTGATTTATTGATTTGTTTGATAAAAATTATAGCAAATATATGTCTGGGCTGAACTTTTCCTTAATAAATGAACATAATTGTGAAATGAGCTGGATTTAAAAATTTGTTTCACCGAAAGAGATAACAAGCCATATATAGGTCGCACCTGAGTATAGGTCGCAGGCCTTGGAAAAAAAAAAAAAGATAAAAAGGTGCGACCTATACACCGGAAAATACGGTAGTTACAGTTACATACAAATACTCAACGTGAGTTAAAGGAGAAATGAAAAGTGTTTTTAAGCTAATAGTAGTCTAATGAAAAGCATAAAATAAGCTTGCTGAGAAATTTTTACAAGTCAAAAATGTCATCCTAACTCAAATTTAGACTTTGCAAAGTGAAAAAATTCTCATCTGGTGTTTTTGACACCTCTCCCACCGCCTGCTCTCGCTCCCAGGTATGACGTAGGTCGGGCCATGGTTGTCCCTCATACAGTATTGTGTAGCTTCATTTATATTGTAAACAAAAAAACATTTCATCACATCAAACTGACAATTAAAAGGATTGTGACATGATTTTTTTACTATTCATAAAATTGCTCAAAATATATATATTTTATCATTTAAATATGTTTGTTTTTGCAAACAAAATGATAAATCACTTTAATTTTGCTTTAAAAGTGATTTTGAACTTCAAGCCGTGTTTAATCATGGGAAATCCGATTACACTCGAACGCACCATATGTGATGTCACACTGGGCAGAGGGCTGTGGTGTCTTTAATAGCGGACAATTTAAAACTGGACGAATTTATCAATCTATGTGAAGATTTGAGCTATTTGTCTTCATTTTGGGAAGCAGAAAATAGTTTGGGTGATGGAACAAGAAACAACAGGATCTAATTTAGGTCTGATGCTGTATCAGACTTCCTTCATGTCGAGCTGCTCATACCTGCGCACTGTGACAAGCCCAGAGCTCTGCCCGGTGTGACATCACAGATGGTGCGTTCGTGTGTAATGGGATTTCCCATGATTAAACACGGCTTGAAGTTCAAAATCACTTTTAAAGCAAAATTAAAGTGATTTATCATTTTGTTTGCAAAAACAAACATATTTAAATGATAAAATATATATATTTTGAGCAATTTTATGAATAGTAAAAAAATCATGTCACAATCCCTTTAAGTTACATTTGGTCATAATTACCTCAACACCTTTTTTACATTGCTGATTTGTAAAAAAAAAAAAAAAAAAAAAATTTGATACTTAGATCCTCCTAAAATGAGCAGTTCCAGAGATATGTACGGGTGAGCGCTTGGTGTTATTTACGTGCTAAAATAAGCTGATTTGTAATCATTTATTAACAAAAATTAAACTGAGACACACTCTTAAAAAAAGTCAGCTAACAAATTTTTTTTAGGCGTTTCTGTAGTTAAATTTTAATGAAAGTCAGCTCGCGATGAAAAGTGGAAATGCTGTGTACGGGTGCGCGCTCGGTGTTATTTACGTGTTAAAATAAGCTGATTTGTAATCATTTATTAATAAAAAATTAAATTGAGACACACTCTTAAAAAAGTCAGCTAACAAATATATTTTTTGAGGAGTTTATCCTGCTAAAATTAAAATACCGGTACATGCAGGTCTGTTCACTGCTACTGCTGTCTGGTGCTGCGTGTGCACGTTACCGTATGTTTCATCAGACGTAGCTAGTAAAACAAATTTTTAAAGCCAGCTCATTTCACAATTACGTTCATTTATTAAGGAAAAGTTCAGCTAAGACACATATTTGCTATAATTTTTATTCTTACCATTCCACGTAGCCAACTCTGTGAGAAGGTCCTCTGTCATTGGACTCGTCAGAATTCAGAGATCCAGCTGTCGGTTCAGGTTCAAACTGATATGGTTGTAAATCCATTAGGTGTTCCTGCATTTCTTCAAGTTCAAAAAAGTCTTCTGCTTCCATTTTAAATGACACACAGAAGGACAGTAATGATGGGTTTGTAGCTTCAGTGTTATTTAGAAAATAGCGCGGAGGACAAAAATGCGTCTTTTCCTTCCTGACCTCCAGACTTCGGAATTTAGCAGGAAAAACGTAAAAAACTATTTCTTTAAGCTACTGAATTGAAAAAAGCATACAAAGTATGTTTATGTGTGTTGTTTACTAAATGACATTCTTGTTATATCGATTTTTTTGAGATTTGATTTGATTTCTCCTTTAAGTACTTCATTCTCTGTGATGAATCCAGTGTAGCTCTCAGCTACTACCACGTCACATTTGATCTCAGTATCTGTAAAATTAAGACTTTTAGCCATTTCTCTGGTTGATGATGTTGATGTCCAGCTGTGGCGGCCATCTTGAAATATGGACAGTCAGTGGTGGACGTACATCCAGTGTTCACGTGATAATAAACAAAAAGAACGGTTTGTTCTTTAAACAACCTGTTTCATTGTCAGGACAGCTGTCTGTACTGACAGTCGTTACTATAGAAATATATAAGAGGTTGGAATAAATTAGAACATACAAAAGTTATTGTTTACACGAGTAATGGTTTGAGTGGGACGTGAAGCGGTTTATGTCTCCTGTGACACTTCAGGTGTCACTCAGTCCAGCCGGACCGCCTGAAGTCTGAGCGACTGGTCTTTTATAGTGTCACCTCCACTGACAGGATGTCTGCTGCAATGTGCACAGCGTCTATATGTGCACATCTAAGTATCTGTAGAAAAATCATCCCAGGAGCAGACAAATGTCGTTTGCAGGTCATGGCCGCCATCTTGTGGTGGATGTAGAGACAAGGTGCACAAACTAAACCCCAACTAGAACCAGTGATAAAAGAGCAAATATACCAGTTTGCATGAGCTCATCTCTTTGGGAATGTGTATTAATGTAATTTAATTATTCTGGGATCTATAGTTTCCCAGCATGCCTCTTGCTGTGGACCCAGCTTCTTGTTTGTGTTCGTGACTCGGACACTTCCTGCTTCAAACCAAGCTTCAGATTTATACTTTAAAGAACAGACGACAGTTTGTTACATCTCCTTATGATCCTCTGAGGGTTTACACTTTAATATGTTCACTTTCACTAAACTTTTATTAGTATTTTGAATATAAATAAGTAGATTTAGATCAATATCTTTTGTGTTGGGTTTGGATTTTTTTCAGCTCTTTGACTTTCACTTGTTTAAAAAAATGTGATATAAAGTTAATTTGCTGTAATGGGGCGGCCGTGGCGTAGTGGTAATGGCAGTCGCCCCCCAATCGGAAGGTCGGAGGTTCGAATCCCGGTTCCCCACACCATGTGTCGTTGTGTCCCTGGGCAAGACACTTAACCCCGAGTTGCTCACGGTAGGACTGGTTGGCACCTTGCATGGCAGTCTGCCGCTACCAGTGTATGAATGTGTGTATGAATGGGTGGATGGTTGGTATTGTAAAGCGCTTTGGGGCCCCTCATAGGGGGCTGGAAGGCGCTATATAAATAAGCTCCATTTACCATTTAGTATATTCAGCTCAATATTTATTAATAGTATTTCTAAATAAAACAAAACAAAACACACACACACAAAAAAATCACCAAAACAGTAATATTGTGTTCTTGTTATTTATGAAAGTGTTTTAATTTATTGTTGATTTTTAAGCTTTATAAGCCATAATGGATATTTTTGTGATGAACTTTCTTTGCGTTTATAACAAAACCAGACAATTCTGTCACAACAGAAATGAAAAAACTAAAACATTTGGGTCAAAAATAATAAATTATCACTAAATTTAGATAAAACTAAATTCATGATATTTGGAAACCACAATAAACACAAAAACAATGCGATCAAAACAATTATCAACAGCATTGATTTAGAAAGAGTCCATGAACTCTAATTTCTAGGTGTCATATTAGATGATACATTTTACTGGAAACCACAGATCTGCAAAGTAAAATCTAAACTTGCCAAAAAACTTGCTGTTTTGAGGAGAGTAAGATTTACTCTGTACTACAAATCTCTGTTTGTTTTATATAATACTCTCATTGTACCATATGTGAGTTATTGTGTGGAAGTTTGGGGTAATACATACAAAACAAACTTACAGTCTCTGTACAATCAGAATATTACATGAAGTGGGATATTGAACATACAAATCATTATTTTTTTTATATCAAATGTACTGAAATTCTGGGACCTTGTAAAATTCAAAACTGTACAATTTATGTTCAAAGTAAGAAACTATCAACTTCCACACAATATTCAAAAAAAAAATTGTGACGGAGAGGAAGGGTTATAATTTAAGAGGAGAAGGAAATTTAAAAAAAAAACAATGCATCAGAGCAACCCAAAATAGTTTTTGTATATCAGTGTGTGGAGTAGATCTGTGGAATTATTAAATGATGAGCTCAACCAAAGTATAAATATAAACCAGCTTAAAAGACTGTATAAAGATGAGCTTATTGGAACATATGTTGTACAGGATGGGTGTCTCAACGACCAAAAATACTATTGTTGATATTAATAACGTGTAAATGATTGCACATTCAATGATGAGAATGTGAGGTTTAAGCATCATTTAATGTGTGAGTATAATAAGGTTGATTTTGTGTGGGGAGACTAAATGATTGTGTCTTGATGTGTTGGAGGCAGGAAACCAAAAGATCTTTATCTTCTACCTGCTCCTTTTCAAACTAATTGTGTCAAATTGCAGGTTAGTTGGTTCTGAATGTTTGTTTTATTATTTACATCTCTCTTTGTTTTGACTTTTTTTGTCTGTTCAAAACAAATAAATAAATAGATAAATAAACAGATAATTAGTGGAGAGTGCTGCCCCCTGGTGGTAGTGTCCTGACACTGCAGCCTGTTGAAACGACCTGTGGCTCTGAAGCAGCAGAGTCAGTTGCATCAGGATGTTTCTCTGACCTGCTTGCTGTTCTTGTTCCTGCAGATGAGAAGCCGTACGTCTGCAGCCTGTGTGAGTTCGTCACCTCGGACTCTCAGGCGTATTCTGCTCACGCTCACGTCCAACACCCGGCTGCCTCCAAAGACGCTCCCGGCCTCACTTCCAGCTCTGACGGCGGCTACCCCAAACTCCAGAAGTCTTTTATGCTGGGTCTGAACAACTCTCCTCACACTCACCTCGCAGCTTGTTCCTCCCCCGGTGATCCCAGCACGCTCCCTGTTGATCTGTGTGTGAGGGCTGGGGGCGTCAGGGCGTTGAACTCCCTACCTTTGGACAGCAAGAGCCTCCCCAGTCACAAGTGCTCCTTCTGCTCGCACGCCACCCGCTACCCCGAGGTGCTCTGGATGCACCAGACCGTGGCTCACCGCATCAACAGCAGCAGTTCCAACCTGGCTCCTAAATGGGCCGTTAAAAACATCTCCAAGGGCTCCAGAGACGGCACGCTGTCCTCCAGGAGACGCACCGGACCCCCGCCGGTCCTGGAGGGACGGGAGTGTCAGCCGCTGCCTCCGCTGATGCGCAACCAGAGAACACGGCCTCCCATCTGCTCCAGCGAGGGACCAAGGAAGAGCAGGCCAGGCGGTCAGGCCGCACCTTCATCGTCCGCTCCCTGCGCCTCCTCCACAAGGAGCTCCTCGTCGACACCAGTGAGCCAAGCTGGGAGAGTCCCCGTACGTCCGGTCAGCAGCTCCGTCAAACACGCAGAAGATCAGAACCATCGCTTCAGACCCAAAGTGTGTCCTCGAGGAAACTCCACGGAGAAGAACACCAGGAGCCTCCCGAGCTCCTCGGCAGCTTCCAGGATGTCCGAGCGGTACCTGATGCCTCAGGAGGGCTTGGGCTTCATGCTGTCCAACAAACACAGCCTCTCAGCAGAGAACTACCGGGCTCAGGGCGCCCCTCTTCAGCCCCACAGCCAGAGTCGGCCCGCAGCCATCAGCCGGAGTAGCTGCGGCCCCGCCCAGACCCACGGAGGCTCGGCGCTGAGTTCTTCCTCCTCCTCCTCCTCTTCAGCACCTTGGGACGGTCGTAGAGAGGCGAAGCAGGAGCGGACTGCAGAGGAGATGCCCCCAGATATCCTCAGCTTCTTGAGGAACTACAGCCCACACGAGCTGGCGGCCCTGTACCAGCGCTGGGGAGCAGCCAACGTCCTGCTGGACCCCACAGGTACGTCACCACCTTCTGCTCCTTTACACACGTGGGCTTTTATTGTGAGTTTATTAATGGTACCAGTGAATGAGCACTAAAGCACTTACTGTAGATATTTTCCTCTGTTTTTATTTTGATTTTAATTCATTGCTTCAGCAGTTTAAAGTGTGTGTGACATGATTTTTTTACTATGCATAAAATTGCTGAAAATATGTATCTTTTATCATTCAACTATGTTCGTTTTTGCAAACAAAATGATAAATCTATTTAATTTTGCTTTAAAAGTGATTTTAAACTTTGCACCGTGTTTATTCACGGGTCCTATTACACGCGAACGCACCTTCTGTGACGTAAAATCAGGCAGAGGGCTCTGGTCTCTTTAATAGCGGTGTAGTGGGCATGACCGTGCCCGCTCTGATACCTTGGTATTTTTGAACTGTTCCAGAGATGACCTTTACTGATCTCTCAGTAAAACAAGACATTTACCGTATTTGTCGGTGTATAATACGCTCCGGTGTATAATACGCTTTGTCATATTTTTGGAAATAAATCAGAAAAACCCTTAGATAATACGCTTCGGTGTATAATACGCGCTGCCGTGACAGTCTTTTTTATGGCCACTAGATGGCGCCAAACCCATTGAAACTGTAGTGATACAACCGTGACCTCAGAAACACTTCTCTGATCGCTCTCAGTAATGAACTTTTTGGGAGTTATTCCTGAAGGGACAGTAATACTTTTATTACTTTTAATTTGAATCAAACATTACAAATTGTCAGAAAGATAAAGTGTTAGTTTCAGATGTCAGCATTTTATGATAAAAACTGATCTTAACACTACACACAACACTGTTAACCTGTTGGTTTGGTTAAAACAACGTCATTAAAGCATCACATATGGGACCTATGTTAATGATAATAGCAAAAACAGATATTATTCATCTGATTATTAATTAGGACAAAAACAAAAGTCTCTTCTGAGGAGATTGTCCTGAGCTCAAACTAAAATGAGATAAACAGTGTCACTGAATCTTCACTGCAGGTTTGAGAAGAGAAATCCTTCATGAATAACATTTTGGAATAACATTTGCTATTCAGCATAAATTTAAACAGTTTGACTAAACAGACTACAGGGCGCATTAGCGCCCATAGCGGCCGAAACTGGTACTGCACCATTTTTGGCCAAAATGAAAAACGGCGAATCAGAGCTAAAAATGGGTCTAAAATTATGGGAAAAAATCCATAGATAATACGCTTCGGTGTATAATACGCAGGATATTCAAATGAGCAATAAAAGTGCGTATTATACACCGGAGAATACGGTACTACAAATTATTCCATTAGTTGTAATCTGAGAACATAGTCACCAAAAGAGACTATTGGCTTCTTTAATTTTATTCTAATGTAATCAAAAGAATAACATTTTGTCATTTTCATGATGTGTGCTTTTATGCTGTTATTCTGTAATGTGAAACATCACTGTGTCCACTGCTGTGTGAAAGTTGAGTGCTCAGGTCAAAGAGACCCGGCCGTTTTGTCTAGAAATGAAGAAGACAGTTAATCCGTTGTTTCATGAGAACGGCTCCAGCACTATCTGTTTTTCCTAAACAATTTCCCTCTGCTCTGAATTTTCACCTTGAATCGTGATAACAAAAGAACTGCTCGACTGTTTTTCTTTTGAACCAATGAAAAAGAGACAAGTCTCTCTCATCTCAGAGTTCTTTCTTAAAGTTCTAAGCTAAGCTGGAATAGTTAGTCTGCTGGGAACTTCAAGAGATGTGAACTTTCCCAAAGAGCTGGATGGACGTTTAGTCACACGCTAAGGACACGTCATCCAGTTAAGGACTAATAACATGCTGTTATGAGTCCACTTCGAACGAGCGTAAGCTCAAAACTTTGTTTATTCCTTCCTGGAATAAGTTTATCTTGAAGTCAACCAGTAGCTGACATATTTTCTGATGATCGACGCGGATCCCAGGAGACGTTGAAACGTAAACCAGAACCGGCTCGGACGTGCTGGACCTGCAACGATTCTGTACGCCTGAAAGGCTGGTGTCATCTCTTTATCAGACTCGTCGTCGAAGGTAAAGAGCTGTTTACAAACGTACCTGGATTTCAGCAGAAATCTGATGGGAAGTGTCACTTCTGGTAACATGCTCAAGACAATTTCCTTTAAACCATCTCTCCATCTTTCCTCCTATTCCCTTATCTCCATTTCTAAGCTGGAAACTATATTTAAGTCATAGAGCCTCAGACTAAGTATGTTAACATCCTATATTTATGTCTGTTGTGTTACAATTTAAATGTGCTGACGTGTTAAACTGAAAAAATATGAAATCTGTCAATCAAGTGTAATGATGTTGATTTTAGTTGATTTATTTTAAATAAATGGTAGTGTCGCCTGGCATACCAAACTAAAATCAACGTTCTCTGTCACTTAATGGCTTTATTTATTTATCCATCATAAAGATCACAGAAATATTGGGTAAACTGAAAAAGAAAAGAATCCGTGAAATTACTATTCAATCTGAATAAGTAATTAATTAAGGATAAAGAGGTCAGCTTAATACTGACCCCCCCTAAAATCCTTTACAGCGGACAATTTAAAACCCGACGAATTTATCAATCTATGTGAAGATTTGAGCTATTTGTCTTCAGTTTGGGAAGCAGAAAATAGTTTGGGTGATGGAACAAGAAACAACAGGATCTAATTTAGGTCTGATGCTGTATCAGACTTACCTTCAGGTCGAGCAGCTCACACACGCGCACTGACAAGCCCAGAGCTCTGCCCGATTTTACGTCACAGATGTTGCATTCGCGTGTAATCGGATTTCCCATGAATAAACACGGCGTAAAGTTTAAAATCACTTTTAAAGCAAAATTAAAGTCATTTATCATTTTGTTTGCACAAACGAACATATTTAAATGAAAAATATATATATTTTGAGCAATTTTATGCATAGTAAAAAAATCATGTCAGTCACACTTGAAACCCTCTTGTACTGTATGAAGTGGAAGAAAAAATATATATATATTTGGAAAAGTCCTGATTCATGCTCAATAATCCAGGTAGATAAATGTAACAAGGTTGAGTCAGGTCCTCCGGACAGATTCTTCTTGTTCTGTTCAGTTTATTTATAAAGTGCCGAGTCACAGCAGAAGTCATCTCAGGGCACTGAGCAGAAACATCAGCAGACATAAAAAGTTAAAGTTATTGATTTAAGGAGCAGACTGCTTAGAGTTTTCACTTCATCACAGTCTCCCATCCTAAACTAGCACAGAGGCGACAGTAGAAAGGAAAAACTCCCTCCTGAGGAAGAAACCTTTAGCAGAACCAGGCTCAGGACAAGTGTCCATGTGCTTCGACCGGCTGGGCTTGAGAGGACAGGGAGGAGCAAAGGAACACAGGGACAGGATGGACATCATCAGGTTTTCTTTAGGAGGAAAAGAATCATTACAAATACAAACTATTCATTTGTATCTAACAAGGTTTAGTCCGGTCCTGTGGACGGTTTCTTTTTGTTGAAACATTTTGTCTTTCATCCAAAGGACTTCATCAGTCCAAGGAGCCACAACAAACTCAGTCCCACAAGCAGCACACTCACATAGTGGGCCAACCAGTTTGATGGTGATAAGATGGTTTCTGGAGTCCACCCTCTCTCCCACTGACTCCTCTGAGGCAGCCATGGCCAAAGTGGTTCAAAACATCAAAGTTCATGCTCAATGAGTCGACAGGGGAGAGGGCGGACTCCAGAAACCATTTTATCACCATCAACTGGTTGGCCCACAATGTGTGTGTGCTGCTTATATGACTGAGTTTGTTGTGGCTCCTCAGACTGATGAAGTCCTTTGGATTAAAGACAAAACATGTCAACATAAAGAAACCATCCAGAGGACCTGACTGGACTTTGTTGGATTATTTGAACTGGATTATTGAGCATGAACAAACATATTGGTTTGTATTTGTAACTGTTCATTTGATGGAATGAGGTCAGTTTGTTCTCCAGTAGTCTAAGGTTGTAGCAGCAGAGGATCAGGAATAGATAAGGAAACCAAGCCGACTATAGGATTTATCAAAAAGGAAAGTCTTAAACCCAGTCTTCAAACTGGACAATGTGTCAGCCTCACAGACAGAAACTGGAAGTTGGTTCCACAAGAGAGGAGCCTGATAACTGAAAGATCTGCCTCCCATTCTGCTGCTGGAAACTCTAGAAACCACAAGTAAACCTGCAGTCTGAGAGTGAAGTGCTCTGTTAGTAAAATATGGAACAATAAGATCTGTAATATAAGATGAAGCTAGGTTGTTGAGAGCTTCTGAAACGTTTCATCTTTTATCCAAACGACTTCTTCAGTCTGAGGAGCTGAAACAAATTCAGTTTTATAAGCAGCACCTTCTCGTAGTGGACCAACCAGTTTGCTGGTGACATCCAGAACTAACTGTTCACTTGATCATAGAGGACCAGCAGCCTAACAACGGATCGTTAGTGCCCTGATGGAGCTTGCTATTCACAGAGGGCTGAGTGATACTAACAATAACATCATTGTAAGAGACACCTGCTCTGTTCTTCTACAGCAGAGGTGCTCATAACGTCGATCGAGATCTACCGGTCGATCGCGGAGGCATTTCTGGTCGATCGCAGCGTGACATTATTTTTATTTTATTTATTTTTTCCACGGCGTGACATTAAAAAATTGTCAGCCTATCAAACATCCCGTCACTTGATTGACATACACGGCAACCAGTCAGATGAGAGCTTTAGGTCATCGCTCATGCGTAAAAACAACGGCGCGAAGGCGAAACGCAGCAAAACATACAAGCGAAAACAATCATATTTCGGACTGTTCATGGAAAATACGACATTAACTTCCCACCGAAAAGCCAGCTGAGAAAGAGAAAGGTGGAGGAACTAAAATCCAGCAGTCATTTTTCACTCACCCAACTTCCGGGTGCTCACCGAAGCATCGTCCCGGGTGAGTGACGCTGTGATGTTTCTCTGCACGCTTAAGAAACATACTGGTTGGGAGTTGACGTCACTTTTCATACAGCATAACCTTGACTACTCTGCACTTTTCCCTGTCCCGCTGCACGCGCGTTTGCGTCACACTCTTTCGCGGTGCGTTCACAGACAGTCTGTAACATAAAAGCATAAGCACCGCTGTATACATTAAATCTCTCCGTACCAAAAGAGCCATTTTAATGCCTTCGTTCACTAAATTAAACGTGTCCGGAGCCATAACAACCTGCTACAACTGTGGTTTTCAACTGGTGGCCTGTGGACCACTTTAGATTTGGTGGAGGGGGCTTTTAGAGATGACATTATAAAGTAAAAAATATCTAATGATTTTTTTAACATTTATTAAAGTAAAAGACCAGATTCTTATAAAGAAGTGGGGGTGGGGATCAGTTTCTACTATCTTTTTTTTACCTCATGCGGGCGACCAGGTGCCCGCGGGCACCACGTTGGTGACCCCTGATTTATTATATGTGTTGTGCAATATTGGCTTATTCAGTTATGCAAGGTACATCAACATACATTGTACATAAAAAGAATCCTTAATACATTTGAAGATAATTATATGTTCTGCATTTTTGTGTTGGGTAGATCATTTTGAATTGGTTGTTTTATAAGTAGCTCGCATGCTGAAAAAGTGTGAGCACCCCTGATCCACAGCGTGCCCAGCTGAAGATGTTGCATCAAGAACTTTACGCTTTACGTGCATTTTCTGTTCAATTCCAGTCCAGTAAAACACTTATCTTCAAAACTGCAAACGGTGTCGGTTCAAATCCCTCAGCGACAGGGACATCGGTGTGTCGCTTGTTCCTTTTTTCTCACAGTGGAAGACGTGAGAGAACCTTACTGGTCTGGAGGCTGCGAGGCCCGTCTGGACTCGGGCTCTGCTGTCACAAACTGTTCGGGTCACACGCTCTGCCTGTCGAGGGGCGCGCTCACACGTGAACGTGAGGAGAGGCAAACCCAGCGCTCGGAGAGAATAATTACCCCAGCAGCTGCGTTGGTCATTACCGAACATTCGTTTTATTCGCCCGCTTTCTGTTGTGTCATCCGAGGTCAAGTGGG
>JBBPBX010031777.1:0-24036 GCA_038048925.1 Garcialebias charrua | reverse complement strand
AATGTAAAAGTTTCAAATACTGTAGTAAGAAATTCTTCAAAAATATTTATTTTTACATTCTTTAGTTTTTTTGCTTTTCTCTTTATTTGTACGTCGTGATGCAGACGACATGCTGATGTTCTGGTTAATAACTTCAATTTTTGTTTTTGAGAAGTTTCAAAGAAAAAAAGTCTATTTTTAGGAAACACTGGATGTTTTAAGTTGCAATGAATTGTGCATTTTTACAAGAAACATTTTAACTAATAATCTTGAAAAAAGACAATTAAAAAATGGTAGCAAGAATTTTGCTGGAAATAAAGTTTAAAATAAACTCCATTACGCTGATAAATGCAGGAAACTGATGGAGTTGACATGAGGACCAACATTTGTGTTTTGATTTCAAGGTTTTATAATTGCTGATCACATGATTACAGTATTTAGGGAAAAGTGATGTAAACTTGTCTCACCCGCTGCCTCCCTCTCCATCCAGCAGCCTTCTGTACTCGGCGATCTCCATCTCCAGTCTGGTCTTCATGTCCAGCAGTATCTGGTACTCCTGTCTCTGCCGCTCCAGGTCCCCTCTCAGCTGCATCAGCTGCTCCTCCAGACCCGATACCTGCATCTGGAAAGCTGATATACGCTGGGCGTAACGGTTCTGTGTCTCAGCCAGCGTGGACTCCAGGCCGGCTTTCTGAGGAGACGGAGAGGAGACGTCTCGATTTGTTCATGGTCTTAAGCCATAAAGGAAAAGATGCTCTGTGGTCTGATGCTCACCATGCTGAGCTGAGACTGGAGCTCGATCTCCAGGGCCTGCAGGGTTCGTTTCAGGTCTGTGATTTCTGTTTTTGACGTCTGGAGGGTTTCTGTGCTGACGGTGACTTCTTTGTTTAGCGACTCTGACTGTGAGGAGGAAAACCAGAGGCACCATCAGTAAAAAAAAAAAAATCTGAATTTATGTCTGCTTATACTGGCTCATGATAAAAACATAAACATCAAACACCTCAAAGAGTTTAGCAAAAGATTTGGTCCTCTGAACGCAGCTTAAATATTTGATTGCGTAAAACAACAGTCGACCTGATGGTGGCGCTCTGAGGAGTCACAGTCATCAAAGCTGAAGGTTCCTCAGAGGAAGACAAACGTCACGTCAACAAGAGAACCTCACCTTGGACTGGAACCAGGCCTCCAGCTCTTTGCGGTTCTTGGCGGCGAGGGCCTCGTAGTGCTCCCTCATGTCCGTCATGATCTTGTTGAGGTCTATTCCCGGAGCGGCGTCCACCTCCACGTTCACCTGGCCGCTCATCTGAGTGCGCGAGGCCAGCAGCTCCTGCAGGCGAAACAAGAGGTCCAGTTCACGCCTGAAGCTAAAGTTTAGCTTAGCTTAAACTGAAGGTCCTGAGCGATTCAGAACACTAGCTAGAAGCTGAAGTGAGCAAAACATTAACTAAAAGATGAAAAGTAGCAAAATGCTATTTAGAAGGAGTAAAAGACAAATGAAGCTAAAAGTAGCCGAACGGTAGCTAGAAACAAAAAGTAGCAGAAGAGTCGCAAGAAGCTTAACGGAGCATAAGGCTATAAGCTAAACAAAGCAAAAAGCTAGGTAAAAGGAGCAAAACAGTAGCAAGAAGCTAAAAGTAGCAAAAAATGGAGCTAAAAAGAGAAATAATCTGGCTTAAAGTAGCTAAATGGTATCCAGAAAGCTGTAAAAGTAGCGTGTAGCTAACTGTGGTTTGCATCACTAACTGCTCCCAGGTGTCGCTTGGTTTTTGATTTTGACATTTTATTGAAAAAGACACAAATATTTCAATATTCCACACAGCAGAGATCAGAACAACCGGGTCGGATCATCAGAACTCTGCAGAAAACTTTTTCTGTTCGTTTACATTAAAAAACACACGGCAACAACAACTGACGGTGGTTTCTGGAGCTGGAGTCGCTTTACACCGAGAAATATTTCAGATTTTACCCATTTTTAATTTGAATAAGCCCTGACCCGCCCACAACCTGACCCGGACTGACCGGGCCTGACCCGCCCACAACCTGACCTGGTCTGATTCTACAACCTGACCCAGTCTGAGCACCATCTCACCTCCTCGTGGTTCTTCCTGAGGTAGATGATCTCCTCCCTCAGACCTTCAGCCTGCATCTCGAGGTCAGACCTGGACATCGTCAGCTCGTCTAGAAGCCTCTTGAGTCCGGCGATGTCGGCCTCCACTGACTGACGCATGGACAACTCGTTCTCGTACCTGCAGGAGACAGAAGCGCAGAGATTCAGGACCAGTTTCTGGTACACGAGTCCGGAAAGAACCCGTGAAGACGCTGATGCAGAAACGTGAAGCGGGTCAGCGGAACTGAGTGGTCAGACGTTTTAGTTTCTCACTTGAGTTTGAAGTCGTCAGCGGCCAGTTTGGCGTTGTCGATGCTGAGGTAGATGCCGCCGTTGAGCTTGGTGGCGTTCACGATCTGGACGACAACATTTTTATTTTAATCTCTGTGGACAAACTTTTCAGAAACACAGAAACATTCTAGGGACATAGAGACATTCTGAAGACACTGAGACATTCTGAGGACACGGAGACAGATTGTGGACATGGAGACATTGCGAGGAACAGATGTGAACTCTAGGAATGCCTCTGATGTCTTGACGTGGTCAACTTGATTTTGATTTGCTCCACGTTTGATCCTCTGAGCAACACGTGTCCTCCCTCGAGGGTTCTCACACCGACCTGGTGATGCTGGCGCTGCAGCATCACCTGCAACATCACCTGCAGCATCACTCACCTTGCCCTGCAGATCTGCGATGGTGGCGTAGTATGCGCTGTAGTCTCTGGCGGAAGGAGAGGTCTTCTTCTCCATGAACTCCCTGATCTTCCTCTCCAGCTCGGCATTGGCTGCCTCCAGCTTGCGGACCTTCTCCAGGTAGGAAGCCAGTCTGTCGTTCAGGTTCTGCATGGTGGCCTTCTCGTTGGCAGAGATGTTCATGTCTCCACCGCCTGCTCCACCACCTGCTCCACCACCATAGCCGAAGCCGTAGCTGGATCCCCCTCCACCACCGCCACCGCTGCTGTACATCATCGACATGTTGGAGGCGGCGGAGGCCATCCGATTACCCCCTATGGCCCCGTACATGGACCTGCTGCTGCTCATGTGGCCTCCGCTGGACTGCCTGAAGGACATCTTGGTGGTGGTGGTGAAAGTTTCAGCTTCAACTGCTGAGGAGAGAGTGGGGATGCGGAGAAGCAGCTGCTGTTTTATACTGTTAGATGAGGTCCTGAGGAGGAGGAGGCGGAGGAGGCCGGTGAGTTCCTGGCAGCCCTGGGAGGAGGCACCTGTCCCTTTTCATCTCATAAACAACAGAAGACTTTAGGTGTGTCTGAGTGGGAGCCGGCAATTATCTGAATTTCTTTCATTTCGAGACACGAAGGACCAGTTCAGACACGGAAAACACGAACAAAACGACACCCCAGGAATGAAAAACCACAACCAACAAGGAGTGACCTAAATGCTTGTGAACAGGTGCCAAGATGCTTTAGAGACTGTAAATCCCTCAGCGGCCTTATCGTCCTGATCTCCAGCAAACACGGCAGGCACGAGAGCGGAGCCAGGCGGGACTGAATGTTCTGCTGTCAGGGCGCTAAAACAATTACTGCTCCAACACTGAGCTCCATGATCCAACTTAATGTTTGACAAGAAAACACTTTCTCTGAACCAAGACAGCTGGTTCTGATCCAGGCCTGAATCAGGTGCTCCGTCGCAGCGTCTCCGCTCCACTATTAAGTATACAGTATATAGCTCCGCTATATAAGTAAGCTCCATTTACCATTTACCATTCACTATTATCACTTCTGAAGAGAAGACAGGGAGTTGGATTATGGAATAATTTAAAGACAGATGTTAAGGAAGCCAAATCAATCTTTTTTTAATATCCCATTTTTAATTGAAGAGGCAGAGATTCGCAAAGTCAATGTGGTTAAATTTTTGGGTGTCGTACTTGATGAGAATCTCTCATGGAAACAACACATAAAATTGGTTAAAACAAAAATATCAAAAACAATAGCAGTTTTTTTTACAGAGTTCGATACTTGTTAAATGACAAGGCATTATATCTATTGTATACCTCATTGATAGTACCACATTTGATTCACTGTGTTAATGTATGGGGTAAAGCATGTAAAAGCAACACAAACCCTATCTTTATTTTACAGAAAAAATTCACAAGAATTATAACAAGAAAACATCACTATCACCCATCGAATGAATTATTTAGACAGAGTAATTCGTTGAAATTCTATGATTTAGTGGACTACAACCTATTATTGCTTATGTACAGAGCTAAAAAAAAATACACTGCCATTGAACACCCAAACGTATTTTGTGAAATGCTCTAGCTGCTACAATCTCAAAGGAATAGACATATTTGTAAAACCACAATTTCGAACTCTAAAAGAAAGAACTACCCAAATTCAGGGTATAGGATTATGGAATAATTTAAAAACAGAAATTAAGGGGGACAAATCAATCACTAACTTTAAGAAGTTGGTCAAAATTGAAATGTTAAATAAATATCAATGAATGAACAATCAGTTTCACTTTAAAGAAGGTTATACAGTATGATTTACTGTTTTGTCATTATAAAATAACTTGTTTGAATTAGATCAATAAGGAGCAGATTAAATAAGATTATTCTTCTTCTGCTACCTTTAATTTTAAATTATTTTTTCTCTCTCTTTTATGCAAGTCATTTGTTGTACGGTACTAATTATTGTAAAATGAATAAAATTTAATAAATAAAATTTTTTTTATCCTTGTATTTAAGAAAATGGTTAAAATCGAATTGTTAAATAAATATATATGAATGTATTTTAATGAGTAATGTATGATAATTGAAAATTGAACGAGTTATTTACTTGTTTTGTTATTTACAGAAAACGTTTGTTTGAATTGTTTATTAGATAAATAAGGAGCAGATTTAATAAGATTTTTTTCTTCATCTGCTACCTTTCATTTTATATTTTTTATACATTTTTTCTAATTACATATATGTTAATTGTTGTGTCTCATTATTATAAAATGAATCAAATGAATAAAAATTAAATAAAGACTTCCAGACTTTCTGAAAGTCCGTCCAACGTCACTCACAGAACAAAATCATTTGAAGACGCGCCGGTGGACGACAGGGACGTGTTTAACTTTAACGACAGACACGTTTCACCTGCAGGGTGTTTAAGCAGACCAGTTCTGTCATTTTGTTTTCCTGGATGTCCTCTCTCACTGTACGGCACGGGGGAGGGAGGTTCATGTCAGACTGAGGTTCAGCTCATGATCATCACATTATTTCAGTCTTTTAAAGATTCATCTGAACCTCTTCACAGAATTAAAAACAGTCAACTTCATGGTGTCCCTGTCCAACACTGTCCCTGTCCACCAGTGTCCTTGTCCACCACTGTCACTGTCCACCACTGTCACTGTCCACCAGTGTCCCTGTCCACCACTGTCCCTGTCCACTAGTGTCCCTGTCCAACACTGTCCCTGTCCACCAGTGTCCTTGTCCACCACTGTCACTGTCCACCACTGTCACTGTCCACCAGTGTCCCTGTCCACCACTGTCCCTGTCCACCAGTGTCCCTGTCCACCAGTGTCCCTGTCCACCAGTGTCCCTGTCCACCAGTGTCCCTGTCCACCAGTGTCCCTGTCCACCAGTGTCCCTGTCCACCAGTGTCCCTGTCCACCAGTGTCCCTGTCCACCAGTGTCCCTGTCCACCAGTGTCCCTGTCCACCAGTGTCCCTGTCCACCAGTGTCCCTGTCCACCAGTGTCCCTGTCCACCAGTGTCCCTGTCCACCAGTGTCCCTGTCCACCAGTGTCCCTGTCCACCAGTGTCCCTGTCCACCAGTGTCCCTGTCCACCAGTGTCCCTGTCCACCAGTGTCCCTGTCCACCAGTGTCCCTGTCCACCAGTGTCCCTGTCCACCACTGTCACTGTCCACCAGTGTCCCTGTCCACCACTGTCTCTGTCCACCACTGTCACTGTCCACCACTGTCTCTGTCCACCACTGTCACTGTCCACCACTGACCCTGTCCACAAGTGTCCCTGTTCCCCACTGTCACTGTCCACCAGTGTTTCTATCCACCACTGTCCCTGTCCACCAGTGTCCCTGTGTGCCTATCCACCAGTGTCCTTGTCCACTAGGGTTCCGTTCAATGTCCTTGTCCACCACTGTCCCTGTCCACTACTGACCCTGTCCACCAGTGTCCCTGTCCACCACTGCCAGTGTCCACCAGTATTCCTGTCCACCAGTGTCCTTGTCCACTGGTGTCCTTGTCCACCAGTGTCCTTGTCCACTACTGACCCTGTCCACCAGTGTCCCTGTCCACAACTGTCACTGTCACCAGTGTCCCTGTCCACCGCTGTCCCTGTCCATCAGTGTCCCTGTCCACAAGTGTCCCTGTCCACCACTGTCACTGTCCACCAATGTCCCTATCCGCCAGTGTCCCTGTCCACCACTGTCACTGTCCACCACTGACCCTGTCCACAAGTGTCCCTGTCCCCCATTGTCACTGTCCACCAGTGTCTCTATCCACCAGTGTCCCTGTGCACCACTGTCCCTGTCCACCAGTGTCCCTGTCTACCAGTGTGCCTATTCACCAGTGTCCTTGTCCACTAGGGTTCCTTTCAATGTTCTTGTCCACCACTGACCCTGTCCACCAGTGTCACTGTCCACCACTGCCAGTGTCCACCAGTATTCCTGTCCACCAGTGTCCTTGTCCACTGGTGTCCTTGTCCACCAGTGTCCTTGTCCACTACCGACCCTGTCCACCAGTGTCCTGTCCACAACTGTCACTGTCACCAGTGTCCCTTTCCACCACTGTCCCTGTCCATCGGTGTCCCTGTCAACCACTGTCACTGTCCACCAATATCCCTATCCACCAGTGTCCCTGTCCACCACTGTCTCTGTCCACCACTATCACTGTCCACCATTGATCCTGTCCACAAGTGTCCCTGTTCCCCACTGGCACTGTCCACTGGTGTCTCTGTCCAACACTGTCCCTGTCCACCAGTGTCCTTGTCCACCACTGTCACTGTCCACCAGTGTACCTGTCGCCCACTGTCACTGTCCACCAGTGTCTCTATCCACCACTGTCCCGGTCCACCACTGTCCCTGTCCACCAGTGTCCTTGCCCACCAGGGTTCCTTTCAATGTCCCTGTTCACCACTGTCCTTGTCCACTACTGACCCTGTCCACCAGTGTCCCTGTCCACCACTGTCAGTGTCCACCAGTGTCCTTGTCCACCAGGGTTCTTTTCAATGTCCTTGTCCACCACTGTCTCTGTTCACTACTGCCCCTGTCCACCAGTGTCCCGGTCCACCACTGTCCCTGTCCAACAATGTCTCTGTCCAATAGTGTCCTTGTCCACCAGTGTCCTTGTCCACCAGGGATCTTTTCACTGTCCTTGTTCACCACTGTCCTTGTCCACTACTGACCCTGTCCACCAGTGACCCTGTCCACCACTGTTCCTTTGCACCACTGTCACTGTCCACCAGTGTCCCTGTCACTGTCCCTGTCCACACTGAAGCCTGCTCTATGTCCCCATGGACTGAGAGGACAAGACAGAAGGTCCATGGAGCTAAACACACATGGCCTTTCCGGAGTTGTTTGTCCATTAATGCCAAGAAAACCAAAGTTTTGTGGTTTTCTGGAGGCGGAGCTCCCTTCACCACGATAAACGGTGATGTTGTTGAACAGGTGGAGGTTTATAAACATCTGGGAGTTGGACTTCATGGAGCTCTGTCCTTTTCACACCATGTCAACGTTCCTCAGTCAAAGGTCAAAGTGAGACTTCAGTCTAAATCGTTCTTCAGTCTTGCTGCAAAACAAACCGTTGAAAGAGCCGCCTCGTTTGGAGACATCGTTTATACGAGAACTCTTCATCAGTTCAAAAAAAGGCGTTCAATACAGAAACAACTGGATTTTATTTGTAACAGAAAACGTTTCGCTTCCCATCCGGGGAGCTTTATCAATGCAATGAGCAGGCTGTGAGTGAGTGAAGGTAATAAACAGGCTGAGGTGACACACACCAACCTATGTAAATTGAATACATACAGTAGGATGTGTGTGTGTCTTAAGCCCTGCTTTCACACGCTGAACTTTGAATGTGTCACATGTATGTGTTATCTCAAATATGTGTGTGTGTTTGCTTTCAATTTACATAGGTTGGTGCGTGTCACCTCAGCCTGTTTATAACTTCACTCACTCAGAGCCTGCTCATTGAATTGATAAAGCTCCCCGGATGGGAAGCGAAACGTTTTCTGTTACAAATAAAGTCCAGTTGTTTCTGTATTGAACGCCTTTTTTGATTCTATCATGTCATGGACGACTGAGAATCTTCACCAGCATCTTCATCAGTTGGACACATTCTGAGAGTCCATTTGTCCTAAATGCTCCTCGTCTCTGTCCGCTCAGGTTAAAGGTCCGTCTTTGCAAACTGTCGTAACGTTCACACTTCACTCCAAGTTCTCCAGTAGCTGCTTCAAAGTATTTTGGCAGCTCATGCCAGAATCTGTTGCTGAAGACCTCGAGGACCAGGTCTGGTTTTGGTCTTCTGCCTCGGATGATGCTTCAGGAAACATCTGGACTCATTTCTGTCTCTGAAGTCTTCTGAAAACGTTTTGTAAAGACGCTTGGAAACTCGTCACTGCTCAATGATGTCATTTTGTTTTTAGTGATTTATTTTGATGACTTTTGTACTGTTTGTTTGATGTTTTTGCATCGTTCCTTCTTTCTTTCACCTCCTGGCACTTCCAGGCCGACGTCGTAAATAAGAAACTGTTAAAATAAAGGTTAAATAAAAACATGAATCAACTAACAATGCTGGACTGAAGCTTGCAGCTGTCCACATGGAAGGGACAAATGTCTTCTAAAGGTCTGATGGGACACAGATGGAGGTGATGGAGTCGAGGTGAGGCCTTCAGACCAGAGAGCACTGATCCAGCTGTCAGGCATGGAGGTGGTAGCATCCTGCTGTGGCACTAAAGTGGATGGAATGATGAAGGAGAAGAACTTCCTCCATATTCTTCCACTCCGCCTCAAATCAAACGAGATCATTGATCCTCGGTCATTCAGGGACTGAAACGACCGTCCCAAAGCCCTGACCTCAGCCGGACTGTGGACTCGGACCCAAAGCCAGGTCTGAAACCAGGAAACCAACAAAACTCAGCAGGGGTGTATGTATATTTGTGACCCCGGATGCATCACAGATAAACAACAACAACAATAATCTGGTATAATTCTGAAAGTTCTGATTCAGTGTCTGGTTCTGTTCTGCTTTGGCTCCCAGCCGTCGTTTGGTCCAAACAGGTAATAATCACCTGATCAGATGTATTGATCCTCAGCAGAGGGACCACCTTGATCTGGAGCTCACAGGTGTGTGTTAACACAACGCCGGAGCGGAAAGACATCAGCAATGACCTCAGAGAAGCAGCTGCGCGTCGATCGGGGAAGGGTCAAAGGTCATTTCAAACAATCTGGACTCCATCGTTCTACAGAGAGGACGATCATTCACAGCAGGTTCACCCTGAAGGTCAGACCGTGCAGTGCTCAGATCTGCAGGTCTCAGTCAGCAGGTCATGACCTTTTCTCTCTAAAAACAACATGGCAGCACAACTTAGATTCATTTGAAGGAACCACAGGATTTCTGGACCAGAACCAGACCAGAGGACATATGTTTACCCAGAATGCACTGCAGCAGACAGCTCTTCCCAGCTGTCCACACGGTGGTGGAGGCTGATGGTTTGGGCTCTTGTCAGCCACTGAGTGGACCAGAGGGTTCTGGAGTCCAAAAGCTGAAGCTTAGACCAAACCGGGTCCGACAGAACCACGATCCAGAACACAGCAGCTGATGACAACAGAACGGGTCATAAAGAACAGAACCACCTGTCCAGTCGGAGTCCTGAACCTTTGCCTGATTCAGAGAGCTGAGACCAGGACCCGGACCAGGTTTTGGGTTTGTTTGCCAGCGGCGCTGAGTCCAGACCAGCTGTGAACATGAAGCACTTTGTAGAACAGTCACAGACGTTTGCCAGGTTCTGTTTGGATCACAGGATCTCCCCGGCTTGTTTTGTTTCACATCTCCGCACAAATTACATCTGCAGTTGGCAGAACCACGCAGAGATGGGTCTGGACTTGTGCGGTACCAGCGGATCAGCACGAAATGGGTTTTTAATCATTTCTCCTAAAGTACTTTGGTGGTTTGGGTGTAACGGCACAAACCTGCCGCTCCCAGCCCGCGGGGAAAACTGTCATGAACAGAACCACGCCCGGATTCTGTGACCTGGACATCCAATCCCTCCCTGCACCTGAGCCCAGGTGACACCGGAGAGAGACAAACTCACCTGAGAGTTCACCGCTCGCTTCACTCCGTCCAAAGTCAAAAAGAACTGAGGGACAAAAGTGTCCCTTGCAGTCCAACCTCAGGGTACGTTAAAGTTTTACACCTGCGGAGCCGTAAAACAAGCAGACACATAAAAACACTTTATTACTTCTTAAAGCAAATGAACTACGTCAGCTCAGAACGGCGAGCTCTGACGTCTGGAGCAGAACAACAACAAAACACACTCCAACACAACTGAAACTGTCCCCAAAGACATCACCGGCTCTGGGTCGGAGCGAGTTGAAGACACTTTTTACACAACCACCGTTCAAGTTGGAGGATAGATTAGAGGTGTCTTTTTGTAAAAAGACAGTACAGTACTTACAATCTTAAGGGTACAGATATTTTTGTTATGCCAAAACATAGAACACATCTAAAGAGTAGGTCTACTATAATTTATGGGATTGGTCTTTGGAATGGTTTAGAAAACGATATCAAAGTTGCAAAAACAATGACTTTGTTTAAAAAATGAATAAAATTAGGTTTCTGGAAAATATATATATAAATTGGTTTGTTTAAAAATTTATGAATGGTAAAGTATGATGTATTATTTATTGTGTAAATTGTTTTTGATTATTGTTGTTTGAATTGATTGTTTGAATTAATTTAGTTAAAAAAGGGGCAGACATAATAAGATTTTATCTTCTTCTGCTTCCTTTCATTTCATGTAATGTTTGATTTTTTTATTTACGTGGAATAGTAAATAGTTTTTTTTATGTTCTTTTAAATTTGAAATGAATAAAGAATTAAAAGAAAGAAAAGAAAGATTGCAGCACGGTGGCAAAGAGCTGCTGCCTTTCAGCGAGCAGATCGCCCTGGTTCAAATCCTGGCCCGGGAGTCTTTCTGGGTGGAGTTTGCCTGTTCTCTCCGTGTACTCCAATTTCCTCCCACAGACCCAAAACATACATGTTAGACTGACTGGTAACTCTAAATTTTAAAAACCCTCAACCAGCCACCAGGGAGCACGAGCCAGTGTATCTCTAGGGTTGCATAAAGAAGGGCATCTAACGTAAAACTATTTTGCCAAAACTATAATGCGAGTTCATCAAAGTGAAACCATACTGGATTGGTCGAGGCCCGGGTTAACAACAACCGCCACCCGTGCTGTTGACAAACAGGGTGCCGGTGGAAATGGTGCTACTGTTAGTGAAAGACCACGAGGAGGGAAACGTGTCAGGAGACAGAGGGAGAAGAGGAAAGCGAAGAATGTAGGACTGAGGTTTGCAACTTTAAATGTGGGGACAATGACAGGCAAAGGTAGAGAGCAGGTGACATGATGCAGAGAAGGAAGGTAGATGTTTTATGTGTCCAAGAGACCAAGCAGAAGGTCAGTAAGGTTCACAGCATTGGAGCAGGGTTCAAACTGTTTTACCATGGTGTGGATAGAAAGAGAAATGGAGTAGGGGTGGTCCTGAAGGAGGAGTTGACAAAGAATGTAGTAGAGGTGAAGAGAGTGCCAGATTATATATTTTTTTGCTTGGTCTCGGCGAAAGCAGATGCTTCCTCCTCTGCTCTGTTCCTGCTTTGCTCTTTGTCTTGTGAAAATTTTTCAGAGCCCCTTTTAGCATACCTTCCAAATTGTAAACAATGGATTTGTTAAGCTGGTCTCTCAACGCAATTGATCAAATCTTCTCAACAAGAAGACAGGATGAAGGAGAATCCTCTTTCCTCTGAAACATAATTGGATTTATGATAACTGGATTCTGCTTTTTGGAGTTGGTGGAAATCTGGATTATCAACCAATTTAGAAATGTCCGCAGCTGTTTAAGCTGTCTGGAATGTGTGTGCTGTGCTTGGCTACACACAGATTCCGTGCAAACTACTGTATCTGTGGACCTGTATCAGAGCTGAGCTGGCAATAGAGCTGTCATTTCTAACCCGAAACCAGAGCCCGGCTCCGCCCAAGCCGGATTCGGACTGGACTGAGCCATAATAATGTGCTTAATGTGTGGACCGGATCAGTGTTGGGCTTTTTATTGCATCAGGGACACATGCGGCTGACGATCCAATATATGCTAACATTGCTTACCATACTGCACCTGCCGCACGTGGCCATTTGACCGCGTGCTGACTGGCCTTGAAAGTGGTAAAAAGTTCAGCTAAGCTTCAGATGGACTACTGCAAGCAATCCATCAGCCCAAATGACGTTTATTCAGCCACTGCACTCAGCGGACACGTGTGGTCGACGACCCAAACAGGTGAGATCACAAAATATCCGACATGTTAGAGCAGGATGCAGGCAGAAGCAGGGGAAGCATTTAATGCGCTTTGAGAGCTCCTCTGCTCTGATCTTCTGCTCCCTCAGCTGTGCGCATCTGCCAACCGTTAATAATAGTTGGTGGTATTATCAGTCAAAGTTTAATTTAAAATGTTTTTTTTTATTTTTTTATTGGGTTCGGATCTGTAATTACTGTTAATTTGTCGGATTGGATGGAGTTCGGAGATGATGGCTGCGGGCTGGGGCCCGGGTCGGTTCAGATTATTTGGACCCGAGTGCAACTCCAGCAGGCAGGACTGTGGAACTTTATAGCAGTGTTCACGGATGGTTGGAAGGAATAGATCTTGGAGAAGTTGTAAGCCCGACTTCAGCGTAATCACAATTCGGCTGTTTGGAGTCGCCATGAGATGCACTAGCAAGACTGTAAAGGCAAACACGGAAATTAACCAGCTCGGCCTGACCCAAAACAATGTTGAAATCTGAATTTGGCTCTGACCTTTGAAGGCTATCTCAATTTCTCCTTGGATGTTATGGAAACAAGACACTCTGCTCCCCTCTCTGTGTCTCTCACCTGGCAGCCGTGCTGGGACCCCCTCCCACTCCACTCCCCATGCACATGTTTTATGTCTATTTATGTTGCATTTTCTGTGCTGAGGTAGTGTTTTGCTATCTCACACTGTCACAGTGTGAGAGACTTTTCTTTATACATGTACCGTATTTTCCGGTCTATAAGTCGCACCTTTTGCCTAATTTGCATGCCCTGCGAGTAATAGAGAGGTGAGACTTTTTTATGGATTTCCCCCAGAGGCGGCTGCCACTAGAGGGCGCTAGGGGCGCCGCCCCTCCTTGGAACTGCAGCTCTTCTTCTTCACCATTTGAAGATTTAATTTTTTTTTTTTATAAAAATGAAATAATAAAATAAAAATATTTCGCATATATGTTTTTAGTTGTGTATGATAAATATTTTATGAGTAACGATGAGTTGTTTGTTTCAAAAAACGTTTTCTGATTGTGACGTACTTCCGGTTCCCCGCTGGGCTCCGCCTGCGGCTTTTTCATATAATCTAATTATAACTAGCGCTAGCGCATGCGCAGTTTATGTCCCATCTGTCCAACAATATTGGACTGTTCAGGTCGCATTTTCCGTCGCCCTCGAGCCTGGACTCGTCTCGTGAATCGCTACGGTTCGCCAGCTTCCGGTTTGAGCCGAGGAGGGGGGGGGGAGTGGGGGACCATCTCTGTTTACACAGTCAGAGCTGATCACACGCAACTAGCGACGTTGAAACAGCAGTTATTATTAATGGTGCCTTTCTACACAGGTAAGCAAGTAATAATTAGTGAGTTTAATAAATCGCTAAGCGCACATGAGCAAAGTTTGAGCTGATCTCATCTGTGTTCGGGACGTGGTGGTGTGTGTGGGTGGTTGTTGCAGTCAGTCACAGTAGCTAGCTACTAGCTGTGCTCATGGTTGTGGTGTACTGCAACATTATAAAAGTTGCTACTTGCTAGTTATAAACCCGAATGTGTGAAGACGACTCCTGTCTGTCCATCTTCAGCTCATCATGAACTGTTTACTCCTCAGAGTGTCTGTCTGTGTTAGTTAACTTTTGTCTCGTTTCGTTTAGCAGCAGTTGCAAATTTTCTGATGAATAAATCTGAATGAATAAATAAACTTTAGTTTTAGTTTAGTTTAGTTAAACTTTAGTTTCATTATAAGTTGTGCTGTTGTTTCAAAGACACTCTAAACTTAAATAAATCAAGTAGCAGAAAGATTTAAGCATTAAATAGTTTGAATTTTTCATGTTATGAAACAGTGATTATATAATTATTTGAATTTAATTTTAATATTATAAAGATCACTGTGGATGGAATGCAATTGAAATAACCTGGATATTATTATTTATGTTGTATTAAGAAAGTTAAAATGTGATTACATATGTGTACACAAAGCACTTCAAGCAATGTGGAAAATGGTTAAAAAAATACATAATTAATGTGCCTTCTGTACTTTCTTTACAGAAAAAAATCCACACAACACCGACGTTGAAACAGCAGTTATTATTAATGGTGCCTTTCTACACAGGTAAGCAAGTAATAATTAGTGAGTTTAATAAATCGCTAAGCGCACATGAGCAAAGTTTGAGCTGATCTCATCTGTGTTCGGGACGTGGTGGTGTGTGTGGGTGGTTGTTGTAGTCAGTCACAGTAGCTAGCTACTAGCTGTGCTCATGGTTGTGGTGTACTGCAACATTATAAAAGTTGCTACTTGCTAGTTATAAACCCGAATGTGTGAAGACGACTCCTGTCTGTCCATCTTCAGCTCATCATGAACTGTTTACTCCTCAGAGTGTCTGTCTGTGTTAGTTAACTTTTGTCTCGTTTCGTTTAGCAGCAGTTGCAAATTTTCTGATGAATAAATCTGAATGAATAAATAAACTTTAGTTTTAGTTTAGTTTAGTTAAACTTTAGTTTCATTATAAGTTGTGCTGTTGTTTCAAAGACACTCTAAACTTAAATAAATCAAGTAGCAGAAAGATTTAAGCATTAAATAGTTTGAATTTTTCATGTTATGAAACAGTGATTATATAATTATTTGAATTTAATTTTAATATTATAAAGATCACTGTGGATGGAATGCAATTGAAATAACCTGGATATTATTATTTATGTTGTATTAAGAAAGTTAAAATGTGATTACATATGTGTACACAAAGCACTTCAAGCAATGTGGAAAATGCTAAAAAAATACATAATTAATGTGCCTTCTGTACTTTCTTTACAGAAAAAAATCCACACAACACCTTCATCTCTACACACCGGCATCCAATCTACCACCTGTGTAACAGACAGGTGGTGTACAGAAGAAGATCCAAGATGTCCAGCTTAACCTTATCATGCAGCAGGTGACTTCCCATATCCCAAAAGTGAGTATTTTCACTTGTGGTGTTTTACTATTTTTAACACTGTATTGATCTGGAGAATGAAAACAAAGTCTCTTGCAAGTTACTAGCTTATTAACATTGAAACATTTAAGGTACATTTATATGGTGAAATGTTATATATGCTAAGATGCATTAGGAGTCAACTCAGGACCTTTAATATTAGGAATATTTAAGAGAACTCTGGTACTAAAAAAATACAGTAGATTGATTCTATTTATTTGCTCTCTCCACTGCACACCTGTAGAAGGAGGTGAGGTCTGAACTTCTCAGACCAGCTCATCTCAGCCGTCTGAGGAAGTAGAGTCTCTGATGAACTTTCGTGATCAGGCTGGTGGTGTTGTTGCTCCAGCTGAGGTTATCGTTCATGTGTACCGTACACCTAAGTACTTGTAGCTGGAGACCACTTCCACCGCAGATCCTCCTATGTTCAGTGGGGTGTGTGGGGTTTGTTTGTTCCTTCTGAAGTCCACAATCATCTCCTTTGTCTTCTTCACGTTGATGTGAAGGTTATTGTCCTTGCAGGACCCAGAGCCTCTTTATCATAAAGTGGAAGAAAAGACCCTTAGACCAGTCTGGTGGGTGACCAACTTAAGGAGACTGATATCGGATTTTAGGTCACTTCAGTTTCTTTAACAACAAACATGAACATGGCTGGCTGTGAGGGGCAAACACATGACATATAGTAGCTAAAAGACAGATGCTTAAACTGCTAAGCTTCAGCAAAAAGAGGAAAATATTGATGAGTAGCAAAACACTAGCTAAAGTAGCATTTTTTTTGCTGAAAGTATCAAAATGCTAGTTAAAAGTAGCAGAAAAGTAGCAGAACAGTAGCTAAAATCTCAACAAGATAAAAAAGAAAACAGATTTAAGAGAATAATGTTTAAGGGAAAGTTTCATATTTTGAAAGATATAAAACTAGCAACAAAAAAGTAAGCTGAAATTAGCACAAAATATGTAAAAAGAACAATAAAGTGGTCATAGTGTTATGATTTCAAAGGTTTACCCAGTTGGTAATGAGACCCAGAACGACACAAGACGAAGAGGTGCAAAAGTAACAGTGTTTATTATTTACAGTGCAAGTCTATATACTGTCAGAAAGGCTTGACTATGAGGCTCTTTCAAGATGATTGATCTTGTTTTGTTTGTTATTTTACAGAGAAATCCTTAGTTCCTTGAGATGAATCCCAGAGGGCGAAATGAGGCAGGCAAGTGGTTGGAGGGAAAGACACGATGAGCAGAGAACTGAACCCAGGACCAAGATGGAAACGAGGACTGGAAACACAACAAAAAACAAGGTAAGTGTCTCTCAAAGTACTGTACTCAGAAACTGGCTAGAAGCATAAATACCATGAGTAGGCATCAATGCTCCAGCGAAGAGTACTTGACTGCAGCCTTAAGTATAGGTGGAGCTCATCAGGTGGATCACAGTAAAATAGATCATTTTTCTTCCCCATAAATCAGTTATTTAAAATCTAATCTGGAATCATTCCTCCTTGTTAGACTTCAGTTGACCTGTTTAAGTTGGGCCCAAATTTGTTATTATCTTTTGATTTATTTTTCATTGAAATTTAATTATTTGTTAGTTTATTTTTGGAACTATTAAATTGAATTATTTGGTGGATTTTTGAACACCTTTGTCCTTATTTAAGTCTGGACCCTCACAATTCTATTTATATTATGAACTTGTATTACTAAAATAATTATAACAGAATATGATAGAAGTTGTCCAAAAATTGAAAAGTGGAAGCAGAACACTCCCATTCTCTTTTCACACTGATGCCTCAAACAAGGTGAAGATGAACCATGTTTTATTAATGATAGTTTTATACAAATGGATACACCTGATATATACAAATAAAAACATGAACAAACTTACTTTACAGTATACAAACATAATTATGCATACTTCTACACATGCTTAAAATTTTTTTATGGCGCCCCCCCATAAAAAAAAAATCACCAGCCGCCACTGTCCCATATTTTTAGACCAATTTTGGCTCAGATATGCCCGTTTTTCATTTTGGCAAAAAATGGTGCAGTACCACTTTTGTCCGCTAGGGTACACTGACCGTTCCCACCTCATGTGTCCAACGGTAGCCTCCTCTTGTCGGACTGACTCTGTCGCAGCCCGGCCTCCTGCTCTGGAGGTATGAACTACAGTTAGCTCAGAGTTTGTTAGCAAAAACGGTTACTATTTATCTAAATAACTCATAAACCACACAGCAGATTTTCTTTAAACTTACAGAAAGTAATTACTTGGTGGTCATTTACAAACTGTTAGCTGTTGGAGTTATTTGAGCTAAAATTAGATTTATTTATAATTTATTTTCGCAGCGCGCGCAAACGTTTGGAAGACGTCAAAGCGAAACAATTTAAATCCAGCAGATTTGACCATTACGTGAATTTATTAAGGAACGGTTAAGCTAAGACACATCTTTGCTATAATTTTCAGCAGACAAATAATTGTTTTTACCGTGTTGGCCGCCATTTTCCGCAGGGCAAATGACGCGCTGACGCTTCGCGTAGCGGTGACGCATAATAGATGTGACTTAAATAAAGGTGTGACATGTGTATGGATTTTTCCAATTTATTGCCAATAATTGGACAAAGCGACTTATAGAAAGGTGCGAGTTATCAGGCGGAAAATACGTTAGTCCTCAAGTTACGACGTTTCGAGGTTACGACGCATCTCCCATTTACTATGAACAGCCTTATTTTGAGTTACGCAGCGGCCGCTGTGATGGAAGAATACAGTATTGTACTGTACGCGGTGCAGCGGCGGAGGGATACCGAGGCGGAGGAATACCGAGGCGGATGGATACAGAGGCGGAGGGATACAGAGGCGGAGGAATACGTTACGTACTGTAAACACTCTGGACCGAGGCGGACGGCAGTTTTACGTCGTAAACGGAATACGGCGGATGGACCGAGGAGGACCGCGTCACCAGCATCCCGGTAGGCAATTAACTCTTTTTGCACTTCATTATGGCTCCCAAACGTATGTGTTTTTTGATAATTATGTAGGGTACTGTGTTAAGATAGGCTAGTGCTTGGTAATACATAATAATAATAATAATAATAATCATTTTATTTAAAAGCGCCTTTCAGGACACCCAAGGACACTTAACAAACCAACACAGTACTGTACTGTACATGTATATGGTGCAGTATGTACGTATATTCCGACTTACATCGAAAATCGGTTTACGCCGCCGCATAGGAACGGATCTACGTCGTAAGTCGAGGACCACCTGTACCTCCTTCCTTTCCTCATGTTTTCACTTTTCTTATCTAATGAAAAGGGGGCGCTGCTCTCTGCGGCTGCAGCCTCTGTCATCTGTTTCCCCCGTGTCTGTTGTTTTCTTCTCTTGATGGATGTACTGAAATGAAATTTCCCTTTGGGATCAATAAAGTACAGTATATTGATCCATTGGTTGATTGATTGATTGACTGATTGATAGGGTGATGTGCTTGAAGGTCTGATGCTAAATGTTGTCAGTGGTTATGCTCAAGATACATTTGGGAAAGATCTGGATGAAGTGATAGAGAGTATTCCCAGGGAGGAGAGAGTGGTGAATGGAGCAGACCTGAATGGACATGTTGGTGAAGGAAACAGAGGATGAGGAAGTAATGGTAGGTTTGGTGTCAAGGAAATAAACCAGGAAGGACAGATGGTGGTGGATTTTACCAAGAGAATGGAAATGGATGTACGGTAGCCAACACCTATTTCCAAACAAGGTTAAAACAAAAGATCCGGCGAACTCGTCTCTGAATGCTCTTCATGTTTTTCATTCCACAGAAATGAAGGTTCCCCACAGAACGAGTCCGGACAGAAACTGGCTCACCTGGGACGAGGCCCAGGAGGCGGGGCTCAACCAGCCGACTCCCAGGTGAGAGGGTTTCATTCACCTGTGCAGAAGCAAACTTCAACTTTCCAGAGATTTAAAGTTTTTTAAATGTGTTTTCTGACACGAAACGTTCGTCTCTGAAGAAACATTTTTATTAATTAAAGTCAGAACATCAAAGGAATCCTTCATGTTCATTAAAATCACCTGAGGTTACGCTCCTCCCCCTCCTCCTCTTTCCCCCTCTCCTCCCCCTCCTTCTCCTCCTCTTTCTCCCCCTCCTCTCCTTCTCTTCTTTCTCCCCCTCATCTCCTCCTCCCCTACTCCCCCTTCCTCCTCCCACTCCCCACTCCCCCCTCCTCCTCTTCCCCCCAAGGTGTAGCAGCAGTGAGTTGTTTCTGCTTCATACTTTCTTCAATCGTCATCTTCAGCAGTTTTTTTCTGCAGATGTAAATTTTTCAAGCAGCCGTCACAATTTACAGATAAACAAATAAAGAACCTTAAATTTATTACTCCTCATCTGATTCATCTGATTCATCTGGTTCATTTGGTTCAGATGATTCATCTGATTCATCGAAGCAGATGGCAGAACAACTTTCACATAGATGTGAAAAAGACAAAGGAGATGATTGTGGACTTCAGAAGGAACAAACTCAGGAAGGAAGTTGAGGAGCATTAAGTGTAGAACTACTAGACTGTGGAACAGCTTCTACCCTGAGGCTGTTAGACTCATGACTGTTTAACCAGAATAATCACTGTGAACAATCACATCATGAAGCTGCTGATCAGTTTCATGTTGCTGCTGATTTATTTCATGTTGCTGCTGATCTGTTTCTTGTTGCTGCTGATCTACTTCATGTTGTCACTGATCTGTTTCTTGTTGCTGCTGATCTGTTTCATGTTGCTGCTGATCTATTTCATGTTGCTGCTGATCTGTTTCATGTTGCTGCTGATCTGTTTCATGTTGCTGCTGATCTGTTTCATGTTGCTGCTGATCTGTTTCATGTTGCTGCTGATCTATTTCATGTTGCTGCTGATCTGTTTCATGTTGCTGCTGATCTGTTTCATGTTGCTGCTGATTTATTTCATGTTGCTGCTGATCTGTTTCATGTTGCTGCTGATCTTTCATGTTGTCACTGATCTGTTTCTTGTTGCTGCTGATCTACTGTACTTCATGTTGTCGCTGATCTGTTTCATGTTGCTGCTGATCTGTTTCATATTGTTGCTGCTGATCTGTTTCTTGTTGCTGCTGATCTACTTCATGTTGTCACTGATCTGTTTCATATTGTTGCTGCTGATCTGTTTCTTGTTGCTGCTGATCTACTTCATGTTGTCACTGATCTATTTCATGTTGCCGCTGATCTGTTTCTTGTTGCTGCTGATCTTTTTCATATTGCTGTGTTCATGTGTGCTCATCTGCTAACACAGACTCATGTTCGTGCTGCTGTTCTGCGTATTGTTTTTGTACCGGTACTTTTGCTTAGTGTGTTTTTAGTTAACATTTTTCTTAGGTCATATTTTAGATCTTATTACTGTTTTTTCTTTTACATTTCATACTTTTGTTGGATGTAACTGCGACTATGTCTACACAATTTTGTTCCACCACATGTACCACGTGGTGCGAATGACAAATAAAGAACTTTGAATCCTTGAATCCTTGACTAGCAGCTTGTCCTGAGCTTAGTTCTGCTGGAGGTTTCTTCCTGTTATGAGAGAGTTTTTCCTTTCCACTGTCTCCTTTGTGCTTGCTCAGGGTGGGAGACTGTGATGAAATGAAGACTCATCAAGTCTGCTGGCTTCCTTCCTTCCTTAGACAGATAACTTTAGTGATATTTATATTGTATGTGAATGTTTTTGCTCAGAGCCCTGAGATGATGTCTGTTGACTTGGCACTTCATAAAAAAACTGATTTGAATTTAATTGAAATCTGATTCATCTGAGCTGAGCTATGATTCAGTCAAACGTCTGCATACTGTATTGTTTAATGTGTTTCTACTCAGGCTAAAGACGTTTTTTTTTTTTCAAACGAAACCCGTGAACATTTAAATCTTCTGCAGGTTTTCTGCTTGAAAATCATAATCAAGACAAATAAATCAAAAGTTTTTAATCCTAAAAGATCAAATCTTTGATCTTTTTGTTGGTTTAAAGTTAATTTATTGAATGGAGTTTGGTGGATTTTATCGACCCGCCTGCAGGTTCTGATGAAACCCGACGAGCGGAGCCAACAGGAACCATTCCTCTGGCCGTTGTTCCACAACCAGGTGTGTCTGAGCGTGTGCAGACCTGAGGCCCAGGTACGGCCTGCAGGCATGTCGCAGCAAGCAGACGTCTTACCTGTTCACACCTCAGGTACGGTCCAATAAGGAACTACGAAGATCTCAACCCAGTCCAGGATCAGCTAGACCCACAAAACTGAGTCCAGGATCAGTTAAGACCACAAAACTGAGTCCAGGATCAGTTAAAACCACAAACTGAGTCCAGGTAAATCCAGGTACAACAAATAGGAAGTTGATTACAGCAGGGGATTGAAGAAAGTTTAACGAGGATTTAAGGGGAATTTCCGTATTTTCCGGCCTATAAGTCCCAGTTTTGTTTTACTAATTTTCATGTCCTGCGACTTATGCGGCGAAGCGACATATTTAGGGATTTTCCCCCATATTTTTAGACCAATTTTTGGCTGAGATATGACCGTTTCCATTCATTCTGACGAAAAATATGGAGCAGTACCACTTTTGGCCACTAGGGTCCACCGACCGTTCCCAGCTCATGGGTCCGACCTCAGCCTCCTCTGCTCGGACTCACTCTGTCGCAGCACGGCCTCCTGCTCTCTGGAGGTATGAACTACTTTTACCTCAGTGTTTTACTGTTAGCAAAATAGCTCAAGAACCACAGGACAGATTTTGATTAAACTTGCAGAAAGTAATCACTGGGTGGACATTTACAACAAGTTAACTTTAGGAGATCTGTGAGCGAAAATTTGATTTATTTATAATTTATTTTCGCATCGCGCACGTTTGGAAGACCGTCAAAGTGAAACAATTTAAATCCAGCTGATTTGACCATTACATGCATTTATTAAGGAAAAGTTCAGCTCAGATACACCTTTACTATAATGTCAGGAAACAAATATAATTTTTTAGCTGTTTATCTTGTTAAATTTTAAAGAAATGCAATAATTGTTTTTTTAAGTGTTAATCTTGTTAAAGTCCTTCTGTGCACGCTCCTGTGGCCATTTCGCAGCCAATCCATTTTTGGCAAAACACTGGCCCACATTTCCGGTTGTCACCACTGACGCATAACATATGCGACGCCTCAGCGGTGATGCATAATAGATGCAACGTATACGGAGGTGCAACACGTTTATGGATTTTTCCACTTTATTGGACACAATTGGACTAATGCAACATATAAGGCGGTGCGACTTTTAGGGCGGAAAGTACGGTAGATCTCATCTGTTCAGAGTGAAGACCTGATCTCAGATCAGATCTGACCTCCAGAGGTCAAAGGTCACAGAGAAGTTCAAACGATCAAATCCGGACAGAAACCTGATATTTTCAACTACTTTGTAATTATCATATAAACATGGAGGGGATGTTTTTTATTCACCAACAATGATAACAAAGAGGCCATGCAGGAGGTGGGGCAGTGGTTAGGGACGGTCGCAGGTTTGCCTCCTGGCCTTCAAACTCAGTGTGGCGGTTACATGTTCTCCCCTGCATGTGGGGGTTTCTCTGGGTTCATTGGTCCTGAGTTGTCCCTGAGAGAGTGTGTGAGAGGTTGTTTGTCTCCATTTGTCCCTGTGATGGACTGGAGACCTGTCCAGGTGTCTCCCATCTCTCGACTGGACTTGGACACCAGCTTCAGATTAAGTCCTCTCTGTGAGAAAAAGGTCCAAACTGTTGCTCCTCTGTAAACCTCCTCTCATGGACCGGTCCTCTGATACACTGAGCTTTAAACATCCGTTCCTGATCCAAGACTTCTGACCCAGTGCTGAAACGGTCCTGATCCGGAGATGAAATGGTCAGAACTTTTCCATCTTGAGGACTTTTCACTCACAGCTTTGCGAGGACTTCCCTCCAGTGATCCAGAACCTGCTGGGTTCTGGGTCAGAGGTCCTGCAGAACTCAGAGGGGTTCTTGGACCTTCGTTTGTTTGCTTTAAAGATCTTATTTTGATTAAATGTGTAAAAGTTATTTTGTGTTGATCGGCTTTCAGTTTTTAATTTTTTTAATTTGAACGTTTCGCTGCCAACATGCAAAGGTTTTGTCTCTGATCGCTCGCCAAGCTGCTGTCAATCACAGTCACAAGCAGTCAGCGGCGGTTCAGCTCCACCTGTCAACAGGTGAGTTCTCAGGGGGGAGGAGTGGGGGGACAAACCCGTTCTGTGGAAACACCCGGCAGCTCTGGCAGTTAACCATTCGCTGCCTCTCTCACTCATCTCGTCGAGACCAAACCGTCCTGAGAGACTCCTGTCCTGAGCAGAAAGAACACGTGTTTGCCAAATTAGGCTGAAAGAAGCAGAAATGAGCACAAAAAGTATACATTATCTGATCAAAGCAGAAATTGGAAAGAAATATCTGAAAAGTAGCTAAAAAGGCAGAAAGAAGCTAAAATTACAAGAAGGAAGT
>JBBPBX010031775.1:4275-26129 GCA_038048925.1 Garcialebias charrua | reverse complement strand
CACACCTGTAGAAGGAGGTGAGGACTGGGCTGCTCAGACCAGCTCGTCTCAGCCGTCTGAGGAAGTAGAGTCTCTGATGACCTTTCTTGATCAGGCTGGTGGTGTTGTTGCTCCAGCTGAGGTTATCATTCATGTGTACACCCAAGTATTTGTAGCTGGAGACCACTTCCACTGCAGACCCACCTATTTTCAGTGGGGCATGGTTGTGTTTGTTCCTTCTGAAGTCCACAATCATCTCCTTTGTCTTCTTCACATTCATGTGAAGATTGTTCTCTTTGCACCAGCTCTCCAGGTGTTCCACCTCCTGTCTGTAGCTGGACTCATCATTGTTTGTAATGCATCCCACCACCGCTGTATCATCTGCAAACTTAACAATATGACAGCCTGGAAGTGTGGCTGTACAATCATATGTGAGCAGAGTGAACAGAAGGGGGCTCAGCACACATCCCTGAGGAGAGCCAGTGCTGAGGGTTATGGTGGAGGAGGAGAAGTTGTGGATCTTCACGGACTGTGGTCTATCTGTTAAGAAGTCTAGTATAAAAGTGCTTTTTTAAAAGGAATGGTTCAATTGAGACACAGCTTTACTATAATTTTGAGCAAACAAATAATTGTTTTGTAATGTTAATCTTGTTACATTCTTGTTAAAGTCCTCCCGTGCACGCTCCCGTGGCAGCCATTTGGCAGCCAATCGATTTTTGTCACAACACCGGCCCACATTTCTGGGTTGTCAGCAGTGACGCATAACAAACGCGACGTGTCAGCAGTGACTTATAATAGATGCAACGTATACAGCGAAGCAACACATTTATGAATTTTTCCACTTTTTAGACATATTTGGTCTGATGCGATGTGTACGCTAGAAACTATGGTAACTCACATGAAGACTTGGCAGTTGTTTTTACACCAGATGCCCTTCCTGACACAACCACAGACCACCGAGCTACCACAGCCCTCTGTGTGGAGCAGAGAGCTGACATCTAGAGCGCCCAGGGGAGCAGATGGAGGGGGTTAAGGGCCTTGCCCAAGGGCCCAGAATGGGGCAAATGAGGGTGGAGACAGGTGTGGGTGTTTCACCTTTCCCCACCCACGTTTTGATATTGTCGGTCTGGGGAGTTGAACTATTGACCTTCCCATCACATGCCCACCTTCTTTAAGCTTTTGCGACACCACTCCCCTGATACAAGTAAGCAGAGTTATGGGTTATGAATCAATAATATTTACTGTAGTAATATAGTTACTGTCTTTTATAAACACTAGATCCACACGTTATGTCCGTTAATCAGCGATTAAGCGGCACACACCAGTAGTCATAACAGGCATCAAATCCTGACAACAACAAACACACATCTGGTTTCCACTGCAGAAGGTTTTTAATTAGCAGTCTTACTTAAAGATTATAATCAAACATTACATGACTTACAGGCACTTTAAACACTTTTCTACTAAATTCTTAAATGTTTTAAATGTTTAACATATTTTGCTTGATTGTGTGTGTGTGTGTGTGGGGGTACACATGTGCGTCCGTGTGTGTGTAATGATGGGATGTGGTTACATCATAAAGCATAGCATTAAGAAAAATAAAATAAAAGCAAGAATTCAGGAGGACACGTCATAGAATCACAATATAGTTCAAGTGCACTGATGGTGTAGTGGCAGGGCTTTTGACTTGGGACCTGAAGGACGCGGGTTCGCGCCCCGGCCCCGGCCCCGGCCACTACACACCTTGGGGTGTCTATGAGTGCACATCTAATTCTCCAGCTCCCCGAGCGCGACTACGCTGCTCGCTGCACCACCTGGTGGTGGTTGGGTTAAAGGCAGAAGATCAATTTCGTCTGTCAAGTATGGGAAACATACACAGATGACAAATGTGACAAATTATTATTATTATTAATTATGAAGCAAGATATCACCTTTAAAAGGAATGTTTTGACTTTTTCTCATTTCCAGCCAGCTGTAGCTCGTTTGAACACAGCAGACATTAAGCTGCGTTCAGGGACACATCAAAGAAAACGGAAAAATAAAATGCACCTCCTGCCAAAATTGTAACGAGAATGTCGAGTCCTGAATTACTTCCCTAAAACAAATTTAAAAAAAGAAAATCTAAACCAAATAGGTAAAATTAAAGAGAGAGTAAAATTAAAGAGAGAGTAAAAGCTAAAACAAAAAGGGCAGAGTTGCTAAAAGCTAAAAATAGCTTAACACTATCCACAATATATAATAATCACTGAGGATAATCACTGTGAAAAAAATCACTGTAATGCCACTTGATTTTTGACATGTGCTGCTGACCTCATGCTGCTGATTTATTTCATGTTGCTGTGTTCATTCGTACTCATCTGCTCACACAGACTCGTGTTCGTGCTGCTGTTCAACGTATTGTTTTTGTACTACCGGTATTTGTGCATTATTAGTTTAACGTATTTCTTAGTTAATATCTTAGATCTTATTACTGTTTTTCTTTACAATTTATACTTTTATTGGATGTAACTGGGACCCCACAATTTCGTTCCACCACATGTACCATATGTGGTGCGAATGACAAATAAAGACACTTTGACTTTGAAAGTGGCCAAATGCTAAATGAAGCAAATTATTAGCAGTAGTAATTAGCCTTAGCATTAGTATTATTAGCATTAGTGGTAAAATTGTCAGTAGCAAAATTACCAATACAGTACCGGTACGTAGTTGGATTAGTGGGACTGACATTATTATTATTAGACTTTTCATTATTAATATTAGCTTTAACATTGTTAGCATTAGGAGTTTTGGCTATAAAGATACTTTGTATTACATTAGTGGTAAAAGAAAACGCCCGTATTATCAGAGGCTTCATTAGTGGTTGAAGTGTTAGTAATATTAACATTATTAAAATTGCTATTAGCAGTATTAAAAGCAGAAGTGGGCTGAAGTAGATTTAAACAAATATTTATCAAAGGGTTGAAGACAGTATTTGTAAATTAAAGTATAATTACTAAAAACAAACGTCACAGCTGCCACCTCCTAAAATATTTAATATTTTTTCAATTCATTTTCATTCAACCTTTATATGTATTAAATTAATACATTTTAATGAATATATTATTCATTATAATTCAAATCAATAAATTAAAAGAAAGTATGCGGAACAAGTTAAATGGCAAAATATGTACAGGAGGAAAAAGTGTCAAAATTAAATCAGTCTAGAGTTTCAGAACTCGACGTTTAGGAGACATGAAACTAATCCATAAGATTTCTAAATGAGTGAGCTGAGTAATAAAACAAACCTAAAAGCTAATAGAAAATTTAATAAACTCCTGAATTATAACGAGTCTTTATCTGTTTGAATAAACCGGAGTCTCACCGGTGGATTGTACCTTTTCTATTTAAATAAAGTAAATGAAACCTTTTTCAGGAAGTCCTTGTCCTGCACCATGCCCAGCTCTTCGGCTGCTGGTTTGGCCACAGATACCACGAACACGTTGATGCCAGACTCTCGGGCCAAGATGGCCGCCTGCTCCACGTCGTCCGACGGCCAGCCGTCAATCAACACCACCATCACCCGAGGGTGACCCCGCCTCGCCCCGCGGCTCTGGGCGAAGAAGTTCTCCGCCGTGTGCAAGATGGCTTTACCTGAACATGTTAATTTTAACTAACATAATTATTAAAACAAACATTTTACATTTGACTGCAAACTGTTCTGGGAACTTCTGATTTGAAAAGCAGGCAATGATGTCATTACCAGTGTTAGCAAAATATCTTATGGACCACAGGATTGATTTTTATGAAACTCAAAATACCGGTAGTCGCACATACAATACTTCTGATTACCTGCTGGAATTAGCCTGATTCAAGATGGCCACCACAGGCAATTAACCTCAGTCAACATGAAACCAGCAATAATTCAGTCGTTATTACAGATGTTGAAGTAAATCTTGGAGTGGAAGTAGCTGAGAGTGATCCTCAACAAATACTCTGAGCTCTAACTGAAGTCAAATTGTTCTTTTTATTTTATCTTTGGTCCGAGCTTCAATACTGTAATTAGTATTTATTTTTTATACAATGACGACATGTAATGTGTTTTTTTTGCAGATCTGTGTGTGTGTGTGTGTGTGTTACCTATATTGGTGTCTCCTCCCAGGTAAGCCAGCTCCTTGATGGCAAACATCAGCTCTTTAGGTTGTGTGTAGTTGGTCAACAGGAACTCTGTCCTGGGAGAGTCACTGCACTCACAAGTATAAAAAAAAAACTTGGTTATGTGTATAAATACTAATACACAAAAACTAAAGAGAAATTAAACTCTTAAAAGATCTCTGACTAGTTGGAAACAAAGACCTTCTTTGATCGACTTTAGCTCCTAAAAACGGGGCTGAAAAACTACTGTAGGCTGAACTTAAAAAAATAAATGTTGCTGTGAATGTCACCATGTTTTTAATGCTGCAGTGCATTGTGGGTAAAAGACAGACAGATCGTTCCAGTGCGAGCGCCGTCCAGCTTGAATGTTCATTTTGGACATTGTCTGAGGTAGAAATGATGAAGAGGAGAGAGGTGACGCTGCAGAGAGCTCCGCGGTCATGAAGCTGCTCACAAACACCAGGATCAAAACATTCTCTGATAGATTTGATTCAATAATCATTATATGATAAAGATTTAAAGACACTTTGTTTTCACTTTACACTTCCATCCATCAAGCATCTGGAGCTTGTCCTTATTTGGGTCTGGAGCCGAAGTAAATCGAGGTTTGTGGGAGGCGCCTTAGCTTTAGCCTGTTAGCTTTAGAGTTAGCTCCAGAGCTAAAACACTGTAAACCACAAGTTGATCATGTCTGACCCATAAACTACATATAACATAAGGACTGGTACAAAATATAACATGACTTTTTACTTGTGCTTTAGTCTCCACTAGAATATTACTTCAGCACCCAGAATGCATTGCACCAGTAAAATGATGGAGAACATATTGAAGCCAACATGTTCACGTAGACAGAGATGCCTTTAAAACAGATCTTGTGAGATCTGTTGGAACTCGGAACGAGTTGGGGCAGACTCACAGCTGCCACCACACCAAATGAAGGTTATTTCTGTATGTGGATGTGTCTCAACCTAGTTCAAGAGGGCCAAAGTTAACATGAACACATGGCAGCCAAATCCCAAAATCTATCCCAAAAATCCAAAAGTAACTTTGAGGAGCAAAGGTAACTTCATGTCAGTGGTATTTTACACAAAAACATCAGTTTGTTGGTAATAAAGGCATCTTTTGATGATAACCAACCTGCTGTTTGTCACCTTTGATCTGTAAATTAGTATAAAACTATGACTGACCTGGCCTGAATCAGACCCACATGAGGTCCTGTTGGTCCGACTCGCAACATGGCGGCCAGTTTAGCAACAAATCTCTTCTGCAGGTTGAATCTGCGCTGCCCGATGTTGTTGCTGCTGTCGATGACCAGAGCGATGTCCGTCTGACAGTCTGCTCACACAATAAATAAATAAGTAAATAAATAAATAAAATGAAAAGGACACATATGGTTGCAGTCATACCTTTATTCCCACCTGACGTGGACTTCACAGACGGCTTCTTTGCCGGTTTCTTTCCTGCAACACAACAAATTTTGTACTTTTTTTTCCCCCCCCTTTTTTGATGGCCTCCCTTCTCCCCTTACAGCCATCCTCTCCACACCATTACAGGTAGTCCTCGACTTACGGCGGCCTCGAGTTACAACGTTTCGCGGTTACGACGCAACTCCCATAAAAAAAAAGTTTTGAAAAATTTATTTTGAAAAGCAGAGTTACGCAGTTTCTGGTTTTACTAGCTACGGAGGCTACAGCTGCCCTGTACTCTCTAAAAAAGCTAAGTCTGGTCCTCTGGACATTCAAAAAACAAAACTGTACATAGTACAACTTACTGTTACTGTGTGTACTGTGAACGCGGTTTTACATCGTAAACGAATACGTACGGAGGATGGACCGAGCTGGACGGTGGTTTTATGACGTAAACGCAATACAGAATACGGAGGAGGGACGGAGGAACGGCTTCACCAGCATACCAGTAGGTTACTAACTCTTTTTTCCCCTTCATTATGGCTCCCAAATGTATGTGTGTTTTGATAATTATGTAGGGTACTGTGTTAGGATAGGCTAAGTGCTTGGTAAAATACAGTACTGTACGTATATGGTTCATTATGTACGTATGTTCCGACTTACGTCAAAATTCACTTTACGCCGCCGTGCAGGAACGGAACTCTGTCGTAAGTCGAGGACTACCTGTATTATGAAATATTTATTCTAGTAATTATCTAGATTGGATTTTTCTTAATCCATTTTTAAAAAATCCACTGTTGCGCTCAGACTGAAGGTTTACTTCTGGTTCCTATAGTATCAGAAGTACGACGAGAACTGTCAGTTAACAGGCTCCTTGATGTTGTTTCTTTTTCCTTAAAATGGAAAACACCTGGCCATTTCACTGTAACCAATCAGAAGGCAGCTTATAGAATGAGTTGACTGGATCGTTCAAAGGCAACACAACTAAAAGATCTACCTGCCTCCTCATGGGCCTAGACCTTGAACTGGAACCTTTATGGAGATGATCATTACTGTTACATTCTTAGTTTGCTCATCCACCCGTTCGCTGCGGTCACAGAACAGCAATCTCCTTCACATTCCGAGAACCAAATTAAGGACCATGGGAGACCGGGCTTTCAGTGTGGCTGCCCCCCGCCTGTGGAACTCTCTTCCTGACTGTCTAAGAGCCCCACAGTCTGTGGTTGACTTTAAGAGCGACTTGAAGACCTTTCTTTTCGACCAAGCATACTCTACCTCCTCATGATTCTACTTTTGATCTTAGCTGATATTGTTATTGATTTTAATTGTTTTATTATTTGTTTTATTGTCATTTAATTCTGTTGCTCCTTGTAGCACTTTGAGATTTTCATTAATGAAAAGTGCGTTATAAATTGAATACATTATTATTATTATTATTATTATTATTATTTGCTTTAATCTTGTGGTGAGCTGAAGGTTCCGTTACCTGGGCGTACAACTGCAGGGAGCGCTGTAGAGCTGGTCAATCGGGTCAGCTCCAGTGGAGCGTCAACACTTCCTGCTAACACAAGAAGAGGATGGTCAGGATGATGGACAGCCATCCATGGTTAGGTCAAAGAAGCACCAATTGTAGGGATGAAACCCAGACTCTCTTTTCCGGTTCCTCCCGAGGAACCCCAAGATGTTCCCAGCTCCGAGAGGATAGGGAATTACTCCAAGGTTTGGTTCTGCCCTGAGGGCTCCTCTCAGAGCCCTGAAAACCTTTGGGAGGCGTCCTAATCAGAAGTCTGAACCACCTCAGTGGACTCCTTTAAGTGAGGAGGAGCAGATCTGATGCACAGCATTAAAAATGAAGTTTTATGCTTTTTATATAAAAATGAGATTATCTTTAAAGGTCAGTGCACACTGAGCCAACAGGTGTGTGACACTGAGCCAACAGGTGTGTGACACTGAGCCAACAGGTGTGTGACACTGAGCCAACAGGTGTGTGACACTGAGCCAACAGGTGTGTGACATTGAGCCAACAGGTGTGTGACATTGAGCCAACAGGTGTGTGACACTGAGCCAACAGGTGTGTGACACTGAGCCAACAGGTGTGTGACATTGAGCCAACAGGTGTGTGACATTGAGCCAACAGGTGTGTGACATTGAGCCAACAGGTGTGTGACACTGAGCCAACAGGTGTGTGACACTGAGCCAACAGGTGTGTGACATTGAGCCAACAGGTGTGTGACATTGAGCCAACAGGTGTGTGACATTGAGCCAACAGGTGTGTGACACTGAGCCAACAGGTGTGTGACATTGAGCCAACAGGTGTGTGACACTGAGCCAACAGGTGTGTGACACTGAGCCAACAGGTGTGTGACACTGAGCCAACAGGTGTGTGACACTGAGCCAACAGGTGTGTGACATTGAGCCAACAGGTGTGTGACACTGAGCCAACAGGTGTGTGACACTGAGCCAACGGGTGTGACACTGAGCCAAGGGTGTGTGACACTGAGCCAACAGGTGTTACACTGAGCCAACAGGTGTGTGACACTGAGCCAACAGGTGTGTGACACTGAGCCAACAGGTGTGTGACACTGAGCCAACAGGTGTGTGACACTGAGCCAACAGGTGTGTGACATTGAGCCAACAGGTGTGTGACATTGAGCCAACAGGTGTGTGACATTGAGCCAACAGGTGTGTGACACTGAGCCAACAGGTGTGTGACACTGAGCCAACAGGTGTGTGACACTGAGCCAACAGGTGTGTGACATTGAGCCAACAGGTGTGTGACATTGAGCCAACAGGTGTGTGACATTGAGCCAACAGGTGTGTGACATTGAGCCAACAGGTGTGTGACATTGAGCCAACAGGTGTGTGACACTGAGCCAACAGGTGTGTGACACTGAGCCAACAGGTGTGTGACACTGAGCCAACAGGTGTGTGACATTGAGCCAACAGGTGTGTGACACTGAGCCAACAGGTGTGTGACACTGAGCCAACAGGTGTGTGACACTGAGCCAACAGGTGTGTGACACTGAGCCAACAGGTGTGTGACACTGAGCCAACAGGTGTGTGACACTGAGCCAACAGGTGTGTGACACTGAGCCAACAGGTGTGTGACATTGAGCCAACAGGTGTGTGACACTGAGCCAACAGGTGTGTGACACTGAGCCAACAGGTGTGTGACACTGAGCCAACAGGTGTGTGACACTGAGCCAACAGGTGTGTGACACTGAGCCAACAGGTGTGTGACACTGAGCCAACAGGTGTGTGACACTGAGCCAACAGGTGTGTGACACTGAGCCAACAGGTGTGTGTGTACCTGTTGTTGTTAGTGTCTTTGAAGACATGAAACCAAACAACAAACAAAATGTCTCCACTTACTGGACAAGCTGAAGGAGGAGGTCCAACGAGGAAGAGCCTGTGAGTGGACGCCATTAGCATACGAGCTAACATAGTTGTGTTGGCCCCGTTGTTTGTGAACTCTCACCGGACCCCCCGACGAACTCAAGATGCCCCTGAACGACCAAAAACAACAAACCTTGAAGTTTGAACTGAAATTTAAAAGCTGGAGACAAAAGTTCTGATCAAAACTCTGAAGGGGAACAAAACCTCGTGGAAGTAGGTTAAAGACAAACTAAGTGCAAAACTGGAACAAAATGAAGCAAGCCCAAATAACGACGACAGGAACAAGACGAGATTTTAACAACTCCAGAAGGTAAGGAGGTGCAGAGACTGCTGAGGTGTGAAACAAAAGCTAAAAAGTCCAGGTGAACCCGTGGAGCGTTCTTCAGCTGTGGGTTTGTCCTGCTGGAAGGTGGACCTCCACCCCAGTCTCACATCTTTGGTGTTCATCATTTCTTTGTATTTTGTTACATATTTCCTTTAGTCAGTTTCCCAGTTCCTGCTGATGGAAATCATCCCCACAGCATGATGCTTCCACCACCATGCTTCCCTACAGGGGTGGTGGGTTTGTCCCATGGCATGGTTTTGTCCTTGATGGACTAAAAGTTAATTTTTAGTCTCATTTGACCGCAGCGCCGTCTTGCACGTTTGCAGTCTCCAATACGTCTTTTGATCAATTACAAATAATTTGCCTGAAATACTTTTGCTGTTCACCATAGAGCGCAAAACGAAGAAAATTTAAAGAACTAAGACATAAAATTAATGAAAAGTTAAAGAGTAACTGACTAAACCCAAAGCAAGATCAACATGAAAACAGAGCTGAAGCCCATGACTGCAGCAGTCTGTTCAGTTTTCCCTGCTGGGCCCTGGAGGTCTCCAGACAGCTGAAGGAGGTCAATAACAGCTGAGAGCTTAATCCTGAATTCCTGCACGTTCCTTAATGATGTTGATGTTTGGTGGAGTTCAGCAGAGAGCGGGACTCGAGCTGCTCACAGTTATGTCACATGTGAGAAGTCTGACTCTTCATTAACGCTCCACCTGACCAGCTCAGGCAACACGAGTTCACCAGAGGACAGAAAGGAAGTCATACTTGTGCAGAGCAGCTCCACAGACGGAGGAGACGGCAGCGTAGACTCCCGTCCCAAACACAGACAGCTTCAACTCCGAGCAGGCCGGAGGACATAAAACCAGGACAGAAAGGAAGTCATACTTGTGCAGAGCAGCTCCACAGACGGAGGAGACGGCAGCGTAGACTCCCGTCCCAAACACAGACAGCTTCAACTCCGAGCAGGCCGGAGGACATAAAACCAGGACTCCATCCTGCTTCAGGTCCGCTCCACGGGTCTCGCAGCTCACTGGGTCTGCACATGCAAACACATCCAGAGAACGGTTCAGACAGCGTTTAAAGTAAAAAACATTTTACTGTATCCGTTTAAAGCAACGCCTAAACAAAAAGCTTCAACGTAAAGGAGGAAAGTCTTCTTCCAGTTGTAGAATCAGGGTTTGGATCCCGAGTCCCTGAAGGTGCCAAAGTGTCCTTAAAGGTGCTATGTGTAACTTTCTGTAGAGCACAGAACTTAGAAATATTTTCAACAGGCAAAGCATTCTGATCCCTCCCCCTCAGAGCCATATATGGCTCTGCCCCCCTTGCTCTGCTGAAATTCAAATTCAAGCTCTGTTTTTATTGGCTGATTCAAATTCAAGCTCTGTTTTTATTGGCTGGTTACAAACTCTGTTTTTATTGGCTGGTTAACGGCGGGTCACTCTGTGTTTTTAGTGTTTTTATAAATGCTGATAGAGAAGCAAGGGGACTATAGTTTTTTTCAGAGATTACTTTGTCTAACACCAGTCTGTCAGTAGATAGTGACAGAGTGAAGAAATATGTTAAAAATATATTGTTAGAAAAGTTACAGACTGCACTACAAAGTTACATAGTGCAGCTTTAAGCAAGAAGGTGAATTCTGATCAAACGAGTGAGAATAAAACAAGTGATGGATGTAGAGAAGCTACAACGTGACACAGCAAGAAAGTCGCAGGTTTGATCCCATCCAGGACGTTCCTGCGTGGAGACTTGTGTGTGCGGGTCGAGGGGTGGACTTTGTCTCACTTCAAGTATCTGGGCTTTTTTTCCAGAGTCATGGTAGGATGGAGCGGGAGATGGATAGATGAATCTGTGTCTCGTCCTCAGTAATGAGGGTGTTGCTTTGGCTGGTAGTGGTGAACAAAGAGTCAAAAGTCAAAGCTCTAGATTTACTGGNATGTCACGCTACGGGAAAAAAAATAAAAAAAATAATAATGTCACGCTGCGATCGACCAGTAATGGTCGATCGCGATCGACGTAATGAGCAGGTCTGGTGTAGACTGAAAGAAAAAAGAAAAAAATAATTTACCCCAATGTTATACCATTGTATCATCAGTGTAATTACTCTCACATCAAACATACTGTATTCTTTAAAATATGTCTCTAGGTTTCACGAGTGATAAACAATAACTTATTATTAAAGGGAATCACAATTACTTTTAACATTTGTCTTTATTTGATAAACTTATTTTAACTGTAAACATACAGTTAGTCCCCGCCTTACGAGCGAGTTCCGTTCCTCCGAGGCGCTCGTAAAGCAAAAATTCGTAACTTGGAACGGCCGCCACGTGTCTCGTAAGTCCGGAATTTCGCTCGTAAGTTGGAACGGTTTTGCTAGCGCGACTACAAACACTCGTTTTTCATCGAAAAACTGCTTACGAGTGCATAAAAATGATCGGAAACGTGTGTCCACATGTTTAGCTAACGAACTGTGGTGAAAAATCACAGAAAAACTCGGTATTTTTTGCGTTTTTTCCAAAAATTCGCCAGCTCGTGAGTCCGGAACCTCGTGGGTCAGAGCACTCGTAAGTCAGGGACTACCTGTACTGTAGGGTGGTTTAGGTTTGTAAATTTTTAAAATATATTTTAATGTGTTAAAATGTACACATATTAAAATATACTTTACAAATTTACAAAACTAAACACCCTACAGTATTTTTTACAGTCATAATTTTACAGTAAAATAAAAGTGTATCAATTAAAGTCTAATGTTAAAAGTTCCGTAATTGTGGTTCCCTTTAAAAAAAAAACAAGCTATGCTCTCAGATATTTTTGATTTAACAACTATGAATAATAGCCTGCATTTAACTTTGATTGTAAACTTTTTTATTATTATTATAGAGCACATAACCAAACCAAATCCAATCCAATCCATATTGTATCAGTGAATGGCATTTTTATTTGTAGGTGATTGTATCAGAATCTGCATCATAAACTGTGAACGGAGCATGGAACATTACAGTAATTTGTTCGTAAAACGAGAAAAAACATTAGGAATGTATTTTAGAATGAGTTTTGTCCTACATTATATACACTCACCAAGTATCAAGCTTTGTGTTGTCCAAAGGCTTTGACTCCACATCTTTATGAGCCCCCGATTGCCTCCCAGTCAAACTTCAATTGGCCAATAACTCTCTCCCGTAGACGAGCACTGCAAGATCTCCAACCAGCAAGGCTGAGCTGGTAGTCTGTAGAGACTTCAGCTTTCGCCTTGGGACTTCTACATCATAGTCTGGCACAACAGGTACCAGCAAAACACATGGATCTTCTCAACCAAATAATGGTTAAACATGTATTTACAGTACAATATTTGGAAATCTATAGTATATATTCATCTTTGCAATGAATATGCCTAAGCCTATTATCTATAGCTTTATTGCATACCATCAAGGGGTATCATATCACTTCTTATCTATCATGTATGTGTGCAATCAAAAGATGTAGAAATAAGTTGTATTGTAATGTTTCCCCAAATGGATCAATAACATATAGTATCCATGCATTCAGTTAATTACCATGTCATCAGGGTCAGACAACACGAACAGAGATGGGTGGAGCAACAAGTGTCTGTACAGCTGGTGTTGAGTGGATGGAAGCAACGCTGAGATCCGATCGCCACATCTTTCAACTGTTTCACAACTGTTGGAAGCTCTGTAAAAGAAAAAAACAAACCAGGGGCAAAAGAACAAAAATTGTGTGTCACTATAGTGTTTTGAGACCTTTCAAAATTTACATTAGTCATTTGTGCAATGAAGAGCTGAGATATAAAGGAGGAACAGGAAGTAGGAGACTGATCTATAGAATAAATACAACATTCAAACAAGGCGTTCTCCATTTCCACATCTGCTTTTAAAAATCAGTGTCTTAATTGCTTTACTCAAACTACTTAGAAATTACTTCTCAAGGCTAGGTTCTGAGTCCGATCCAGTTGTGTCAGATGGGAGGGGTTGGATTGAAGAGCTGAGAGCAGAGAGGCACAGCTGATCTCTGACAACCTGCAGAGACTGAATCAAAGAGAACATGTGAGCTGAAGTCAGTACAGTAGTCTGCAGCTTCCAACAGGATGGATGGAGGAGAAGAGAAGATGGACGAGAGCTCACTCTGAAGAGTTCACAAACACATCTCCTTTCCTCCTGTCACATCAATCAAGTGATGCAGCACATGCAGAGAGCTGCTGTCACTTGTGGCAGTGACATGAAGAAAAGTGAGCGAGACATTTTCTTCTAAACAACATCACTTCATCATTCTCCTTTCTGGCAGCAGTAAAGAGAAGCAGGTGAAGTGTGAGAAAATAAATCAACATCAAGTTATAAAGTTTTATTTTCTTCTTTACTTCTTAAATGCTGACATAAGTGGAGCTCAGGAACTGTTTGGTTCCTCCTCATGCATGTCATGTTGTGGAATGATGAGAATCAAACTCTTGAACTCTTGAGACTTGCAACAAAGGACTGGGAGCAGAGCAGCTGCACATGTTCAGGTTGTGCAGCTGCTCTTGGAGACTGAGAACATGTGAGAACCTTTAGTTTCTGTTCTACATGCATCACTTTGATGCTTCCATCAACTTAGAGACAAATAAAGAGGATTCAAACCTAAAGATTCACATCAACAAGGGACAAACACCTCTGCTGTGTTACTATGAACTGTTTAGCACCACCACCACCAAAGTCTGGCACTCATATTAGCCTGCCTGTGTGTCTGTTAGTAAAATATCTCATGTACCAGTAAATCTACTTTAATGAAACTCTCAGAAAGTAATTGACGCTCAAGACCTCTCAAGACTGTGTGAATGAGATATATCTCATTCACGCAGTCTTCCTTCAGCCTCTTGTTTTCTGCCTGAAGCAACTACAAAAACAGTAATGTTGCCGAAATACGTATTTAAAGTAAACTAGTATTTCAGCCTGGCTGCGGTTATTGGTCTGGTTATTGGTTATTGGCTAGTGAGCGCATGTGTGTTAACGGACATGCGACGCAAACAGCGCGAGGATGCGGGGCCTTGTCTCTTTGAAAAACCATCCAGGAACTTGAAGCAAGCCAAAACAAAAAACAAAACAAAAAACTTGTAGCATATATGGTTTATTTAAACGCTAGATTAACCTAACCTGCAGTGTTTTACTTGCCTCAAATTATCTGCCTCAGCAACGTAACACACGTTTTAGCTCGTTAGCTGTTAGCTTAGCTTTTAGCAACAGCAGGTTGTGTTCATTCAAGTGAACAAAGCTAAAACATCTAACAAATAAACAAAACAGAACCGATTACCTTCAACTTCCAACTGAATATCCAGTCGTCGTCCAGAGTCAGACCAGTCGACGTCTAATAAAAAGCAAGTTTTACGAGCGCTGATCCGACACAAGAGACCTTCTTCTTGAACAGGAACAGGAAATAGCTACATTTGAACGAAGCGCGCGCATGGCGTTGATTGTTTGGATATGATCACATGCTACTTCCCTCGATAAACAAGAGTGGCGCTGATTGATTGAGACATTTTTCTGTTTGTGGGCTGTAACCAAGCCCACAAACAGAAAAATGGCAGAAAGCAAACAACTTCACAAGTACCTGAAAGTTTCACCTCATGCCTGGAGCAGAATAAAATTGAATAATAATAATAATAATAATAATAATAATAATAATAATAATAATAATAATAATAATAATAATAATAATAATAATAATAATAATAATAATAATAATGATTATAATGATGATGAGGATAATAATAATAATACCCTGAATAATAATAATAACAATACAGTATATATACAATATATATACAACAATATAACAAAACAGCTCGAGCTGTTCCAGAAAACTGACAAAACGTTTAAAACAGAAGTACTAAAAATAAACCAGTGTGAAAATACTTTGTGTAAAATTACCTTGGCCAAAAGTTTAAACAGACGTATAGATTAAGTATACTTAGACTTTTAGTTTATTTTTAGTATAAGTTAAGTATTGTGTAAAATAAACTTGGCTAAGTATACTTTTGATAAGTACCTAAAAAGTGAACTGAAAGTATACTCTTATTTTTTTAGTTTAAAATTAGTATACTTTAAGGATACTTGCATATAGGTAAGGGTTTAACTCAGCACATTTGAAAAATAAAGAAACCATCTTGTATTTTGTAAGGAAACTCAGTTCCCAAAGTTTTTCTTCACCAAAATATTGAATAAGTTTGGAATAAACATGGAATAAATGATGAGTCTTAAACGGACCAGTATTTTTTGCACAAGTCAGATCCTCCATGCCACCAGTCAATCAATCCAACAAGCTTGTCAGCAACTGACCAATCAGCAAACTCAATTTGTCCCGAAGTGAAATGCCCCTTACATGCAGGAGCTGCACCTCCTTTTCCTCTGACAACATTGTTAAGGTTATGCATTACAAACACTTTGCGGTCAGAGGGATTTTGTTAAAAATCATCAGAAAAAATGGTAAAACATTGTCAGTGGAGAACATGTAATTCAGACAGTGTCACCCTGAGTGTTTGGAGGGTGGAATACAGTTTATTCAATTTCCAAAACTAAACAAAGTTTGGAAAAATTTAAAAGATAGATAAAGCTCTGTGGCCGATTTCATGTGCAGCTGAATACAACAGTGATAAACTGGAAGTACCACATGCTCATCTGTCGAAGGTACCGTATTTTCCACCTGAAAGGTTGCACCGTTATATAGATCGCTTTATCCAAATTATTGGCAATAATTTGGAAAAATCCATAAACAGATCGCACCTTTATTTAGGTTGCATCTATTATGCGTCACCGCAATGCGTCAGCGCTTCATTTGCCCTGCTGAAAATGGCGGCCACAGAAGCGAGCGAGCACGGAAGGACTTTACAAGATTAACACGGTAAAAACAATTATTTGTTTGCTGAAAATTATAGCAAAGATGTGTCTTAGCTGAACTTTTCCTTAATAAATTCACGCAATTGTCAAATCAGCTGGATTAAAAAAGTAGTTTCGCCATGTGCACGCGCGCGGGTGGGGCGGCTTTATTTCTTTAAAATTTAGCTAATAAACGCTTAAAATATATATTTCTTAGCTGACATTATAGCACAAGGGTTCCTGAGCTTAACCGTTCCTTAATAAATTCACGAAATGGTCAAATCAGCTGGATTTAAAAAAGTAGTTTCACCATGTGCATGTGCGCGGGTGGGGGCGGCTTTATTTCTTTAACATGTAGCTAATAAACGCTTTAAAAAATATATTTCTTAGCTGACATTATAGCACAAGGGTTCCTGAGCTTAACCGTTCCTTAATAAATTCACGAAATGTTCAAATCAGCTGGATTTAAATTGTTCCGCTTTGATTTCTTCCAAATCTGCCGCATGCGCTACGAAAATAAATTATAAATAAATCGAATTTTAGCTCAAATGTCTCATACAGGTCACAGTTTGTAAATGACCACCAAGTAATTACGGTCTGTAAGGTTGATAAAAATCTGTCCTGTAGATCATGAGTTATTTATCTAAATAGTATCAGTTTACGGTAGCTAACCGCTAACAAACAACGATGCTAAAATATCGATTTTTTTATCTCAAACATCTCATAAAGCTAGACAGTTGTAAATGTCCATACAGTGATTACTTTCTGTAAGTTTGATAAAAATTTGTCTTGTGGTTCTTGACTTATCTTGCTAACAAACACAGCAAACAGTAGTTCCCTCCAGAGCAGGAGGCTGGGCAGCGACAGAGCCAGTCCGAGCAGAGGAGACTTTTTTCGGACACATGAAACGTTCTAAAAAAAAACATGGAGCGCTGGTCCAGCACTCCAGAACACCAGAAAATCTGTAGGGACTGGAGCAGCCACGTAAAACCTGAGTTTAATTTGCTCGTGACAACCTCATTTCCTCATTCAATGCACTCAGCGGAGAGAGAGGGAGGAGGGAGCGATCACTTGACTTTTGGCAAAAAAACAAAAGAATAGTCCAGATAAGGTATGAAGAAGGGGAATTTAATACATTTGTGTCACATATAAAACAGTCCTGCATCGCTTTGCAATTATTTCAACGAGAACCTGCACATCCGCTGCGGGCTCGCAGGCGGGGGCATGGGTTGGGGGTGGGGGTGCGTGGGTTAGGAGCGTGAGAAGTTAGAAGCTCTGTTTTTATTGTCCGGTTATAAACTCTGTTTTTATTGGCTGGTTAACCGCGGGGCACTTTGGTTTTAATAAATGCTTTTATTACCACCGGGAGATGCCAGAGGACTATAGTTTTTTTTTTTCAGAGATTACCAGTCAAACATCAATCTATCATAAAATAGTGGCAGAGTGAAGAAATATGTTTAAAAAATAAGTTAGATACTGATCCTTTAAATTGTTAATACTTAAAGCTAGTTGTTCTTTGTTTTGTGTGTTTTAAATGTAGATACCAGTATATGTTGCAACTTGTACTGTATAAGTTTAGTCTTTGTTTGTTATGATAAGTCAACACTAAACCGATTCTGTACAAAGTATTTATTAGTGTAATGTAAAGTAGAGCACTGCATATATAGCATCTTAGCTAGCATGTCAGTCTTGTGCACCGCTAGCTTAGCTCTACTTCTTGTTGTGCTGTGTCTCTAAAATAGTTATTGAATCAAGTGTTTACTTATGTAGGTAAACATTGATGTTTAAACCCCCATTAAAATGCACCAGAATGAAGGAAATGGCATCTAATTTATTCCTTTATTCAAATTTTTCTCAGGGAGGACCCCCAGAACCCCCACCAGTGTGTTGTTCCCCCCACACCCGCACGTTGTTCAAGCCAAGAGCCATTGTCAACACTGAGGGCTAAGTGCTCCTAGATCTATGCATTCAAAGTGCACTCAACTTTACTTTCTTTGTGGTTTGTGTTAATTGGGTGGTGGTGGCCTGGGATGGTATAAAATACCCAGCCTGTATTATTGTCCCTGTCCGTCCCGGCACTGGGGAGACCAGAGGAGTAGAAATGCTTCAGTTGAGGACCCAGGGCAGCGGTTTGGTCAAGCAACCTGTCAGTCTCTGGGTGAGCTTTGCCACCATGGCGAGGCACCCACCTCCTTTCCTTAAGCTTGCTGTGAGCCTCTCAGGAGCATGAACTCTCTCTGTCTTTCTTGTCCCTTCCAGGGAGTGAGGAAATGGAGGCCCAGGTAAAAGTCTCAAGCGGTCAGCTGTGATGATGGACATGGACCAAAGTCTAATGTGCATATATGTCAGAGAGCTTGCACAAAACCCTGAGACACTTTGATAATAAAGGCTTCCACCTGACATCCAAGGTGGGATCCTGGCCCCTTATCCTGGATGCATCACAGCTCCATCTGGGAGGCAGAGCCAAAGTTTGTCTGAAAGATGGTGAGCTATGCCTTGGAAGGATGAAGCCAATGAAAAATCTAGTGGAAGCCCATTGTGGTCCTGACATGCAAATTGGTCATCCAACCTGGGTATAAACGTGAAAGACTACTACTAGCTGGGTGTGACAGATGAAAGAAATACCTTTGAAAATGAGCTTGTAAATTCAGTGTAACCATGACACCCAAGAAGTCATTAATATACATTGGAGAATACTGCTAATGATAGTAATATACAGATAAGACAGCCATCCATCCATCCATCCATCATTTTTTTAACCACTTCTACCTTTTTGGGTCACGGGGTCACTGGTGTCCATATCCTGCATTTACTTTGCGAGTGGCGGGGGACACCCTGGACAAGTTACAAGTCCATCACAGCAAAGGAAACATGACCACATCACCCCAATCCTTAAGTCCCTCCAGTGGCTTTCTATTTCACTCTATATTGAATATAAGGTTTCCTTACTCATCCACCAATCTATTCACGGCAATGCTCCATATTAGCGTAATGAACTGCTCACTGTTCAGAGACATCAACATGATCCCTCTGCTCTACAAATCCCTACCAGCTCTGCCCTCCCCGGACAAAACTGTGCACCACGGGTAGCATTTTGCTCTGTTGCTCCTTGTCTGTGGAACACCCTCCCCGACCAACTAAGGATACGGCCCAGACTGGAGAAATGTTTAAGAAAGGACTGAAGACGTTCATACGTTCAAGATTGTATAGTGTTTAAATGTATTTTTAATCCTGCTGTTTTAGTTTTTTAGATTTTAATCCATGTTTTATTATCTCTTGCTGTTTCATTGTAGCACTTTGAGATTGTAAAATATAAAGTGCAGTACAAATTGAAAAAATATTATTATGACGAACACACACAGAGACAAATGAGACAAACAACCATTCACTCTCTCACTCACACCTAGGGACAATTTAGAGTTACTAATCATCCTAACATGTATGTTTTTGGTCTGTGGGAGGAACCCAGAGTAAACACATGCATGCACAAAATGAATGTGCAAACTCCGACCAGAATGGCCCCCTGTCCGGGATTCATTCCAGCAACCTTCTTGCTTAAAGGCGGCAGCTCTACCAGCTGATCCACCATGCAAACCAGATAAAAAATTATATGTAAATCTAATAACATGAAATGATTTAAAAAAAAACAACAACTAACGTTTAGGGGCGACCAAACTGGAGTCATTATAAAGCTAAAAGCAACTACTGAAGCAAGCTAAATCCCCACTCTAGTGTAAACTAAATTCTGTGATTTATTGCTATTCAGAAGATATGTGAAGCCTTGATCAACATTGAGTCTCTGATGACTGCAGAGTGGCTGCTTATCAAATGTCAGTCCTCACAGTGATCCCACATCGGGCATTAGTAAATATAGTGTGAATCAATGGCCATCATTAACAGTAACCTTATCTACTAAGCCCGGACTCTCACATAGTAAATCTCTTGCATGTCACACAGCAAGACATGAACCAAAACACAGGCTCATTGCTCAGCATGAAAGCTGCTGGCACATAATGATGAAGGATAAATCCATCTAAAGATTGTTCACTGCCAGCCTCTTATTACTCCCATTAAATGGAACATGAAACCAGGTGATTACCTGCCATGCCGAAGTAATAAAGTGTGCTCAAGTGCATCACAAAATTATTCACCTTTATTGAAGTGCAACCAAAATGCAAATGGAGGGCAGTTTTGCTAATTATCACTGTCAGAAATGAAGCTTGTACATCTAAACTGTCAGCCTTTTAGCCTAGAGGCAGTTTATTTAACAGGATTTGAAGCTCTGACAAGGCCGTTATGTTTATCTTGTTACAGAATTTAGAATTGTTGTAACCCTTGTAAATTATCAAGGCAACATAATAACTTGATGAAGTAGGTTTGAGACCAGATTTCTTTTTTATTCCAAAGCAGTTTCCATTGTGTCGGGTCACTCTGAATCCAAAAGCCTGGTCTTGTGAAAATGCACACATTGTCACAAGACCATGTGACACACACACACTCACTGTGTGTGTGTGTGTGTGTGTGTGTGTGCATGCGTGAAAGCATGCGTGCGTGCGTGCGTGTGTGTGTGTGATCAGATTTTTAACATTGTAACATCCTATTACATGATAACTTAGTCATGGTGCGATTGTATCACTTTACACTCAGTTTCATGTCAATAACTCGACTCAAGTATGACATATGAGTAATAGTATCATATTTTCAAGTGACTAATGATAACCTGAATATAAATGCCAACCCAACACTAAAGTAAATAAATGACTAAAATAAAAATCTATTGTGACTACACTTATGATTGAATTCTACTTGAACATGGCTAGGTTTAGTTTGAGACTTTTTGGTTCCGGATAAAAATTCGAATTATCAAGCAATAAATGGGTCCAGTTTTAGTTTAGTTTAATATTTTTTGGAGAAAATTGAGGACTTTTGTTAGAGGCTCATAGTAGCAAGACAAACAGGTACATTTCTTTTGTATCACCTTTGAGTGTTTGCTACCAGCAAGCCATGCTACTAATTTTTGAGTAGCCACTTAAAAAAATTGTGGTCTGTTTTTGTATTCACAGTTTGCAAAGCTGTATTCTAGGTCATGCACATTATTTTATGGCCCACTTGTGTTGCCAGATATCCAATCTTTTTCTTCTTTCGGCTTTTCCCTTTTCAGGGGTCGCCACTGCAAGTCATCCTCCTCCACCTCAATCTGTCCTCTGCATCCTCTGTCCTCACTCCAACTACCTTCATGTCCTCTGCCATACGTCTGCCATATGTCTCGTCTTTTGCCTTCCTCTGTCTTTTTCCTGGCAGCTGCATTTCTAACATCCTTCTACCAATATACCCACTGTCCCTCCTCTGGACATGTCCAAACCATCTCAGTCTGGCCTCCCTAACTTTATCTCCCAGTTGTTCAACATGTGCTGTACCTCTGATGATCTCATTCCTGATCTTATCCATCCTTGTCACTCCTAAGGAGAACCTCAACATCTTCATTTCTGCCACTTCCAGTTCTTTCTCCTGTCTTTTTGTCCATGTCTCTGTCTCCAGACCATACAACATAGCTGGTCTCACCACTGTCTTGTAAACTTTTCCTTTGTCCTTTGCTGACACCTTGTTGTCACAAATCACTCCTGAAACTTTTCTCCATCCACTCCATCCTGCTTGGACTCTCTTTTTCACTTCTTTACCACATTCCCTATTTTCCTGGACAGTGGACCCCAAGCTATCCAATAATTATCATATTTACTGGTATACAATAGTTTTAGGTGCTAA
>JBBPBX010031774.1:0-34305 GCA_038048925.1 Garcialebias charrua | reverse complement strand
GTTGCGTGGCACAGGTGGTCGACATGAGTGGCGCGGGGGGTCACGCGCGGGTGGCGCAGGGTGGTGGACGTGGTGGGGGGGGGGGGTTGAAGCCGCTTTAATTAAACCAATGTGGTTGCATTTAATTGTTTTTAAACTCTAAATATTTTCTAAATAACGAAATATGAAGTTATTCGTGGAGAAGATCCGTCTGGATGACAGCAGACTGACGCTCCTAAAATATACGACAGGTCTGGACCACTCGTAGATTTTGTTCGTATCTGAATAAATTCGTAGGATACGAAAACATTGTTGGATGCCACAAATGATCCTTAATCACTCGTACGCACAGGATAAGCACATATCTGTGCGTACGAACGGTTTGTGCATGAGGCCCAATGTTTCTTGATTTTCCTCTCCACCAAAGATTTGTGAAGTGTGGCATATTGTAATATTCCTCTAACTTACCTCTGCAACTGGAAAAGGGTGTTGTGACTCCACCCTACCCTCATGCTAAAAGGGCAAAAGTACCTAAATTATTGGAGTTTTATTTTACAGTAGTCGCTCGTCGCGTCACGGATTTTGGGGACCGTGCCCACCCGTGATTGAAAAACTGCCATGTAGGGATAAACTAATTCAAGTTCAGTAAACTTTGTCATGACATGTGCCAGGCTTTAATCATACTCATCACCTGTTACTCCCAATCTCCCTCCTTAAATAAACAATTTAAATTTAAATACTGTAACATTTTAAATAAACAATCCATACAGCATGGATTGTTTTATTTAAAATGTTATAGTATTTAAATTTAAATTGTAGAGAAGAGAAGTGCAGCAGGACATCATAGTGATGTCTTACATCTTCAGCTCTGTATCACGGAGCAGAAATGTACTTCTTGATCAATTGCACTGAAAACACTGAACATAGAAGTTCTAAAAAAAAAAACTAAAAAAAAACTTTTAAGACGTTTATATTTTGTGATTATGGTGATTTTACGATGTGACAAAAATTCATTTTTTTCCTTTTTTTAAAGAATAAATCTGAGATTTATTAATCTGGGAGTGCTTTAACAGAATAGAGAATGAAATGGGAATAAAATAAAATCTCTGGCAAAAAGAAGGCACAAGTTGTAGTAAAGACGTATTGACCTCTTATCGTTCTGAACTTTTTTATGAGTTTGACTGGCTATAAAGTTCTGAACTAAACACTTGTGGGAATAAATATCATCTCAGATGTACACTTGTGTTTTAAACAGATAAGAGGACTCTGAATAATAAATTACCCATTTTTTTGCACAGACAATATTGTAGGAATAAAATTACTCAAATTAATCACCAATTTAAATCTGATAGAGTAAACAATTACTGTTGACATGCATCCACTTAACTAATGCAGTGATGAATGATTCTGACATTGTTTTGTAGTGAATGCTCAGCTTCAACTTAATATACAAGCTGCAGCAGCACAGAGGATATGGACAAATACTTTATTAGGAACATCCACAGATTACACTCTAGTGGAGTCTATGGATTTTGTGTCCCAACATAACTGCCTTTACTGTTTAAACCAAAGATGCAACTATATTATTTCCACTTAAATTGTTTGAAATGTGTTTCGTATTTTGAACTGAATGGATGACGTGCATGTTCCTGCACCGATAAAGTGAGTTACTCAATAGCTTGTCATCAAGTTCTGCAAGAAATTATGATTAAAGTCAGATCTAATAAAATGTAGGACAATGTTCAATCAAAGTTTGCTGCCGAGCAGTTGATCACACTCTTCATGCCTGTGCAGATATTGGAGAAATACCCCCTCCCTTTGAAAATGGGTTTATCAGGGAGTAACATGAAATAACTTATTGGTTAGCAGATTTAAATCAGCTGTGAGTGTCGGTAGCAATGCAGGTTGTCATGGTGATATGAGGGCTACCTTTTATCAGCATTTAAAACACAATTTAAAGGTTGGCTGACATGATTTTTGAACTTTGCATGAATTGGCACAACATATATATATATTTTATCATTTAACTATGTTCGTTGTTGCAAACAAAATGATAATTTAATGAAAATTTGATTAAAAAGTGAGTTTAAAATTTGCGCTGTGTTTCTTCACAGAACATCCGGGTACTTCCACTTGCTAATTGTGTGACGTCAGCACAGGAATGTCTCCTAGAATGCCCCTTTTACATAACAATAGTGCACAAGTTATTTAACAGTTAAAAATGGTGTACCACAAGGCTCAGTTTTAGGACCAACCCTCTTTACAATCTACATAGCTAATGTAGGTCAGAGCATCCCTGATGCATCCTTACATTTCTATGCTGATGACACAGTTGTTTACTGCCGAGCTAAAACAGTAGCTAAGGCTTTCCAGTTACTGCAATCCGCTTTTGACATCATTCAGTCAGATTTGTTCCGTCTCAAACTTGTCCTAAATGCTGATAAAACAAAAGGGATGCTTTTTTCAAATAGGAAGTCGGTCCCAGCAGATCTTCCTCTGATTTTATCCTCAAACGGTGTCCCAATTGAGTTTGTTGATTCCTATAAATATCTGGGTATCCTGGTCGATTCGCATATCTCTTTTAAACTCCATGTGGAAAACCTAGTAAAGAGACTGAAAGTTAAACTGGGTTTCTTTTTCAGAAATAGATCATGTCTAACACTGAATGTCAGGAAACGCCTTGTATCTGTGACTTTCCTTCCCTCCATCGATTACGGTGACATTATCTACCTAAATGCTCCTACAAGCACCCTACGGATGTTGGATGTTGTCTATCTTGCACTAAGATTCATAACTGGCTGTGATTATCGTACCCACCTCTGCACCCAGTATTCACTGGTTAACTGGACATCATTAACCTCATGCAGACTCTTCCACTGGTACATTTTCATCTTTAAATCACTTCTTGGTCTGCTGCCCTCATACATCTCCTCCTACATGTCTCTGCGTGAGTGCAGCTACAGCGTGCGCTCTCAGGACATGATCACCTGCAGTGTTCCGTCAGTGAGGACTGAACTTGGAAAAAGGGCCTTCTCCTACTCTGCTCCTGCTTCATGGAATATCTTACAAAAAGATCTGAAGCTCTCGACCTTGACCTCTCTAAATGGTTTTCAGAATCTGTTGGAATCCTGGCAAAAACCAATGCAGATTTGTTCCTGTCTTTGATTTTATAAATCTACCTTATAATGTTTTGCTAGTTTTTTATACTTTGTTAAAAAAAATTGTGTATGTATTTCTCTCTTTTGTTTTTCTATTGTCTATCCACAGTATTCCTACGCCCCATGACGCTTTGCGCGAAATGTGCACACGACTTCCGGTTGACCAGAAACACTGTTTGTTTACATGCGAGTAATACAGTTGAAGACAGTCCAAACTTTGTTGTTTTAGTTCATTAAAAATGTGGGAACACCACTCGTTTTGTTAAAAGAGGAGGGACAAATAAAAAGAAATTACAGATGTTACCTGATCGCGCAGACATAATTTAAAAATACATAAATAGCGAACGCGTTTGCTCCGGCCTCTCGGCTAAGGTTTATTAGCAGCTATCTCGGCTAAAAATACCGGTCGCGTCTGAGATCTATCGTTTTAAGACAGTAAATCTTCCAAAACTCTCATTAATAAACCCTCCCCGAATAAAAAGATGTTACCTGATCGCGCAGACATAATTTAAAACTACATAAATAGCGAACGCGTTTGCTCCGGCCTCTCGGCTAAGGTTTATTAGCAGCTAACTCGGCTAAAAATACCGGTCGCGTCTGAGATCTATCGTTTTAAGACAGTAAATCTTCCAAAACTCTCATTAATAAACCCTCCCCGAATAAAAAGATGTTACCTGATCGCGCAGACATAATTTAAAACTACATAAATAGCGAACGCGTTTGCTCCGGCCTCTCGGCTAAGGTTTATTAGCAGCTAACTCGGCTAAAAATACCGGTCGCGCCTGACATATATCATTTTAAGACAGTAAATCATCCAAAACTCTCATTAATAAACCCTCCCTGAATAAAAAGAAATTAGATGTTACCTGATCGCGCAGACACAGCCATAGAGAAGGATGCAGGAACACTCTTTCTTTGTTTTGGGTCCGTGTTGAAAACACTGTTGTTTTAGCCAAAGATTTAGCTTGGTCCGGTTGTTGGTGCAGCCGCGAACAGCACAGCAGGTACCTGAACCCCGGTAGGACATTTCAGTAAACGTTCCGTTTAAACAAAAGCTGTGTTTGCTCCGATAAAATGAATGAAAATAACTTTCAAAAACACCCGCGATCCATACTCCGCCTATGGAATAAAGGCACTTCCGGTGTCGGACAGGAAGTACAATGCACATTCGCTTTTACAGTGACATCCCCAAGAATACTGTGGATTGTTTTAGGAAATTTTACCATTGCTGTTCATCATTCTTTAGTTTTTAGCAGTTCGCTTTTGTAAATAAGTCCACGAGGCTCAATGAGATTTACCTGACTAAAGGTTGAATGAATGAATGAACAACATAGAAACCAACGAATTTAGCAATCTAAGTTTAGATTTGAGCAATTTGTCTTCAGTTTGGGAAGCCAAGTTAGTTCAGGGGGTTGAACAAGAAACAGCAGGTTCTGCCTTACTATTCGGGAGGAGCGAGGGGGGCTCCGAGGGGGACATCTTTGTTTGTTTTGTCCAGTCTTGATTAAGTATTTCATCTTTCGGGAAAGTGAAAAGGCTCACTTGTTCACTGATGATATTAGAACACCCAAATGCGACCCAACGTAACAGCAATTTTCAAGTTATACAAAAAAAATAGGCGAACGTGCAGAAAATGAATCTGCGTTCTATACACAGCCGCAGACTGAAATTCCTGCTAAGACGTCACAAAATTAGCAATCAGAAGTACCCGGATGTCCCGTGAAGAAACACAGCGCAAATTTTAAACTCACTTTTTAAACGAATTTTCATTAAATTATCATTTTGTTTGCAACAACGAACATAGTTGAATGAGACAAGATATATATGTTGTAACAATTTATGCAAAGTTCAAAAATCATGTCACACCACCTTTAAACACTCCATGGTGCCTTGAGACATTTTTACGTACTTTTTTGGATTTTCAAGTAACTCCAGTCAGACGGCAGATTGGAGACACAAGAAAGGTAAAAGTGGATTTTCAAGAAACTCCAGTCAGACGGCAGATTGGAGACAAAAGAAAGGTAAAAGTGGATTTTCAAGAAACTCCAGTCAGACATCAGATTGGAGACAAAAGAAAGGTAAAAGTGGATTTTCAAGAAACTCCAGTCAGATGGCAGATTGGAGACACAAGAAAGGTAAAGTTAGTCAGATCACATTTGTAGTTTTCTGTAAGTAACCTGCTCTAATTGTCACCTTTCACTGAAAGGCAAGGGCTGGAAAACATGTTTTCATCAATATATCTCATAAAATAGTGAATCAATTTTATGGAAAATTTTAGGAAATATTCTCTGGTTGTATTTCTATTCTACAACTGCTTAATCTTTGGAGCCATCAGAGTTAAGATGGCTGCCACAGTCAACTGACTTTATAAAACACAACATTGCCTATAAATCTACACGGATAGAGGACATGGAGGTAATTAGTGTGATGATGAAGGATAAAGAATGGGGTGAGATGGAGGATGACTGACTGAGGCAACTTCTGAAGAGGGAAAGCTGAAAAACTTAGTACTGAGATATTTGATTTCACTCATTTATTACATGAATATTGACCCTATTTTAATTCTACATACACTCAAATCACATCCTTTTGACACGTGTGTTTAAACGACAAACTGAGCTCAGACAAACTTTCTCAGATTGACTTTTCAGTTAAAATTCAACAATGAGTAGTTAAAATCATTTAAAAGATAAAATCAATCTACTTTGAAAAGCACTAAAGCACTTTGATAACAGTTTATCTGTTTTAAACTGTGCTATATAAATAAAGATGACTTGAAGTAACAAAGTGTTTCTGTTGAGCAGGAAAAAATGATTGGAAATGTGTGTGTGTGTGTGTGTGTGTGTGTGTGTGTGTGTGTGTGTGTGTGTGTGTTTGTGCTCCCTTCATGAATTGACCCACTAACGGGTGCTGCTCAACAGATTTGTCACCAAATCCGATGTGACAAGCTGAAATGGCTGCCAAATCTTTGGTAGTGGAAAAAGCCTTCCCTTTTTCCAGTAGGCTCTGTAGAAAACAAACCACATCCACGAGAGAGCACTGGAAGAGAATAACCTGCCTCTCCCGAGTCCCCACACCATTCATCAAAAACCCGCCATTTATCACTGTACAGATAATGCATAGAGGGGCCCCTCATATTTTGAATTCTTAATGATCTCTGGGGGGAGACCAGCTAGATTTAATTCCACCTTTCATGGGCTAGGACCAGATAGCCATGCAATCTGGGTGGGGATGATCATTATACTCTCCTGGCTTGTGAAGAGTTCTGATGTGAACTCGGTGTGTGCTTCAAGAACACTGAGACGTAACTTGGAATAAAAAGATTTATTTGACATCAGAGGGTTACAAATAATCAGTGTACGACCATGAAAGTACATTTATATGCATATAAATGTGGAGCAAGTACAAATGAACCTTCCAAAAGCGGAGTCTCCCAAATAATGCTCACTAGGGGATGTTGTGCCTAGCTCTTATTGAGACCAGGGATTTTTATAATAATATTAATCATTTTATTTATAAGTGCCTTTCAGGACACCCAAGGACACTTAAAGCTTCAGTATGTAGCTTTTTTTATGAACATATTTCTTCACTCTGTCACTACCTCCTGACAGACTGATGTTAGCCAGGTAATCTCTGAAAAAAAAAAAAAAAAATATTGTCCCCTTGCTTCTCCAGGTGGTAAATAAGCATTTCTAAAAAGAAAAGGTGACCCGCCATTTTCCAGCCAATAAAAACAGAGTTTGTAACCAGCCAATAAAAACAGAGCTTGAATTTGAATCAGCCAATAAAAACAGAGCTTGAATTTGAAATTCAACAGACCACAAGGGGGCAGAGCCACATATGGCTCTGAGGGGGAGGGATCAGAATGCTTTGCCTGTTGAAAATATTTCTAAGTGCTGCAGTTCTACAGAAACTGCATACTGAACCTTTAACAAACCAATACAGTGTAATACAGATCAAACATTATCAGCGACACATTGAAATATAAAATACATAAACATTATAAAATGCAAAATAATAAAAATACATTTAGTAGAGTTAATGATAAGCTAGTCTAAAGAGATGTGTTTTCAGGGCTGTCTTGAACAGAGAAAGGGAGGTGGTGTTTCGAAGGTCTGGTGGTAGAGCGTTCCAGAGGTGAGGGGCAGAGCAGGTGAAGGCCCTGCTCCCCATCCCAGCTAGCAAGCAAATGTTCAGATGACGTTCAGTGAACGTCGTCTAAAGGTCGAATGTCGAATGTTCAGGACCCAACGTTGTCTGAACGTTGCCTCAACGTTAACCCTGAACGTTAACGCTGAACGGTAACTCACTGTAAGAAAAAAAAATTGGTGTAATTTCATTCAATTAGTTCTTACACCTTTGAAACTTTAATGGTTGTTATTATTTATGACCAAATCTCTATTTTTGTTTTGTTACAAAAAGTGTGCACTTCTGACATTGTCTGAACATTGTCTGAACATTGTCTGAACATTGCCTGAACATTGTCTGAACATTGTCTGAACATTGCCTGAACATTGCCTGAACATTGTCTGAACATTGCCTGAACATTGCCTGAACATTGTCTGAACATTGTCTGAACATTGTCTGAACATTGCCTGAACATTGTCTGAACATTGTCTGAACATTGTCTGAACATTGTCTGAACATTATCTGAACATTGTCTGAACATTGTTTGAACATTATCTGAACGTTGTCTGAACGTTTCCTGAACGTTAACGCTGAACGTTCACTCACTGTAAGAAAAAAAAATTGGTGTAATTTCATTCACTTATTTCTTACATCTTTGACACTTTAATGGTTGTTATTATTTATGACCAAATCTCTATTTTTGTTTTGTTACAAAAGGTGTGCACTTCTGACATTGTCTGAACATTGTCTGAACGTTCACTATGAACATTCACTTGACATGACAATCATGTTTACTGTGACTTCTTTAATCAGTCTTTATATCTTCAATAGAGCAATGGGCCCACGTACGAGACCCCCACTCATTTGGGTTCTTTATCTATAACCATAATTACATGGTTGTTATTGTCACCAGATCTCTATTTTTGTCTTGTTATAAAAAGTTTGCCCTTCTGATTTTGTCTTATCACTGTAAACTATCAATTGCTGTGAAAAACAAATGTTTGCTGTGATCATTTAATCAGTTTTTTTTTTATATTTAAAAGCTATGGTTATTGTCACCAAATCTTTATTTTTGTCTTGATATGAAGTGCACTGACGTTTTCTGAATGTTTGCTTACTGTGAGAAAAAAAAACCAGTGGCATATTTTTATTGAATTAGTTTTTTTAATCTTTAAAACTTTAATGGTCATTAATTATTATCACCAAATCTCTATTTTTGTTTTGAAGTGCACTTCTAATGTTGTCTGAATGTTGTCTGAACGTTCACTCTAGACATTCAATGTGAAAAAAACATGTTTGGTGTGATTTAATTTAAAGAGTATACAGTACAAACATAATGGTTGTTATTATTTATCACCAAATCTCTATTTCTGCGTTGTTGTAAAAAACTGTACACTTCTGTTAGTTAGATGTTTAAGAGAGGGTTTAGGGCCCTCTTTTCTCCCACAGTACTTCTCTCAGTTAAACTCTGGAACCAGCTAGAGTACTTCTCTGGTGCCAGAAAATGGCTTCCATTAACTCCTGTTTATCCCCCCAGAAGCAAAACCTTGTTGTTCTGGTGGTTTGATTGAACACTGTGACAGTTGAGGGTGGGCAATCACAACCCCCACTGTTGGTTGGAGGCCCTTTCATTGGCCCTTTGATTTCTCCCAGGATGCCTTGTGGTGAAGGTTTCCCATCATTGCCACCATTTTACTTTGTTTGGTTCAAAACAGAGGAGCACCGCCCTGCAGCTGGATCTTGATGCTTGAACCAAATCCAAATCCCTGGTCAGCAGATACCAACAAGAAAGGTAAGGGCTTGAGGCCTTATGCTCCTAACCCCAGTTGAATAATGAAGGTTTGTGTTTGCTCATTAAATTATTCTGAATTAATTATAATTTATAAGCTGCTTCCAAGTTACACCAAGACAGGTTTAAGGCTTTTGAACTGCAACTTCAGATGTTTTACTTAATTTCAGAGTTAGCTAGCCTCAAAAATATTTGAGTTTTGCTTCTAAAGCTAAAACTTTCTCCAGAGCAGCTGTTTCCTCAGCATCAGTTCTAGATGTTCTGTAACCGTCAGACTGTGGTTCTGCTGGAACTTTAAAACAGAACGCAGCTCACCCCGTCATTCCCATCTCTCTGTTTCATCGGGTTTGGGTTTAGGAGTCCTATGACGGGGCCTGAATCCTCTTCTAGTGTGGACGTCGCCGAACAGGAAGAGAGAAACGAACACGTCCAGGTTGTGGAGGTCACTTACGCAGCGACTCTCATCAACTGACAAGAACTACATAAACTCTGAGACCGGTGAGTGTTTAAAGCAAACACAAAGCTTCTGAACGGTTTGAACCGTACAGATAGAAAGAGTTCACTCAGCTGGATAATGTGCTGGATAAACGTGGGAATGTGCTGGATAATGTGAAGAAACTTGAAGACGTTCAAGTGGAAAGATTATTTTTACTTTTTTAACCTTTTTCTGTTGTCCCTCCCCCCATCCCCCAATGCTGTTATTGCATGAGCACCCTGTGAGTCATCAAGGCCTCTAATGACCGTCAGGCTGATGTTCCTCATTTGCATGTGAACAAACTGTTTTGATTGACATTGTTAAACCTGTTTGTCCAGTAAGTGGTGGAACTGAAACTGAGGCTTGGGGTTAGGGTTAAACTCTCATTGACAATGGCAAAAAACATTTATTCTGTTCCTAAATCTACTCTTTGGAGACGAACTCATCTTGTTGCCAAGCGGAAATTTAAAGACCGTGTAAAGTGAAATTAAATTTGTGTTTTTATTTTGTCACATGGCATAAATATGTGTTATTAATCACCCATATAAATCTGACTGATTAAAAACATTGATTTCCTTATAAAATTAAGTCTCAAAAATCATGAAAAAACATGATTTTGCCTTGCTCTAGAACGCTGGGGGCGTGTCGCACGTGGGCGTGGTTTCAGCGCAGTACTGCGCCATGTCCAGCCCCCTTCAGAGCTGAGCTGTGTGGGGAGGCATACGGGGGAAGCAGAGATCCACCTGCTCTGTTTTTATCTGAGTTCTGGCTTCCAGCAGCTCCTTTTTCCAAGAGTTACGCTGTTTTTAGTGCACTAACAACTCTGGTTATGTTTTTAAAGTTGAGGACACATAACTCCGCTGTTATAATCAGCGCTATTTTAGAAGATGAGCGGACTCGCGGTCCGAACCGGTCACATCGCATGCGGGGTCTGATCGCCACACACACACACACACGCGCGCGCGCGACCCGGTCACATCGCATGCGGGGTCTGATCGCCTCTCACTCACACACACACACGCGCGCGCGCGACCCGGTCACATGCATGCGGGGTCTGATCGCCTCTCACTCACACACACACACGCGCGCGCGCGACCCGGTCACATGCATGCGGGGTCTGATCGCCACACACGCGCGCGCGCGCGGGGGGGGGGGGCGGAGGTGCGCGGAGGTGCAGGTGGCATGTGGTCGCTCCAGCAGCACGCCAGTACTGGAGGGAGACGGTCGGTAGCGAGTGAACGGCTCCACCGAAGAACGCATTTATAACGGCTGGAGCTGCAGGGGGTGGGGCTTGTGACCGCGTGACGAAACGCGGTCACATTTAAACCACGCCTAAAAAATCCTGAAAGAGAAATGTGTTTATACACAGTTTGATCTATAACTCCAAAATTAATTGAGCTACAATTTTGAGACTTTTTACTCATTTACAAGATTACAATTACGACATTTATAATGTTTATTGAAGAAAATGTTGAAATTCACTTTACACGGTCTTTAAGTGTTTAGATGATGACCAAGATGATTCTCAAGATTTTGTTAAAAATTCTCCTGCATTTCAGCATGAAGTCATTGCCATGCATAGTGAACATACTTGAAAGTTCTGACTCTCTTCATGATGATGGCACCAATGAACCATGCAGAAACTGTAGATATTCCTGTAAATGGGTCCTTTTCAGATGATGATCATGGCAGTATTCATTCAGACCATCATGCCAATCATTCTTATGATTTTCCCTCTGAATTGGATGTTCACATTTCACATAACTCTGAACTTGAACCAGATCGCTCAACAGATTGTTCTTCCTTACTGACGGTGAACAAGCCACCTATCAACATTTGCTGGGATGGATGTTTTTATTATTATTTATTAATCCAGTTATAGGGGAGACCCCAGCAAGGCACTGTGCATTTTCCAGATTGCCTTTGCATATGACTAATTACTCTTTTTTGTTTTTGTTTGTTTTTTTGCAAATGCAGATGGAATCATGAATGGGGATTCTGCGGCAAGAGAGGATTTTATAAGGACTCATGCTGCAGAGCATTTAAAACATGCAAAAAGGGTAGAGGACATGCGCTCACACTGGACAATTAAAACGTGTCACAAAGAAGTGGAGGTGGGGCTTTCACACTGGACATTTAATGCACCACAAAGAAGTGGACACTGGACATTTAATGCACCACAAAGAAGTGGAGGTGAGGCTTTCACACTGGACATTTAATGCACCACAAAGAAGTGGACACTGGACATTTAATGCACCACAAGAAGTGGAGGTGGAGGGTCACACAGGACATTTAAAATGTGCCACAAAGAAGTGGAGGACACGGGCTCACACAGAACTGAGGAACACATTTTTTGGGGGGAGAGATGCAAATACAGGTGCTGGTCATAAAATTAGAATATGAAAAAGTTTATTTATTTCAGTAATTCCATTCAAAAAGTAAAACTTGTATATTATATTCATTCACACAGACTGATATATTTTTAAAAAAATTCTTAATGTTGATGATTATAACTGACAACTAATGAAAAGCCTAAATTCATTACCGGTAACAGAAAATTACATTACTTGAGATAAAAAATAAAAAAAAGGATTTTTATAGATGTTGGCCAACTGAAAAGTATGAACATGGTACCATGGTCCTTGCAAAAGGACCCCCAACTAAGTATTCAAAGATGTACATATTGTACATTTCATGTTCATAGTTCTCAGTTGGCCAACATTTATAAACATTTTTTTAATTAATCTCAAGTAATAGTCTAATTTTCTGAGGTACTAAATTTAGGGTTGTCATTAGTTGTTGGTTTTAATTATCAGCATTAAAAGAAATAAACTTGAAATCAGTTTAATGAAAGTTTCACTTTTTGAATGGAATTACTGAAATAAATCAACTTATTTAAAATATTATGACCAGCACACTTTTTAAACATATTTGTGGTGGGACTGTAATTTTATATAGCTTTCATATTTCTTGTGTTACTGCCAGTGTTGCAGCTATAAATCCAAAAGAAAAATGAAGGCATGTTAATAAAAAACAAAAACAAATTAATGTTAAGTACAGACCAAAGCTATGTGAGCTGTGTACTTTTAGATTTGTACTGGTACATTTTGTTTTGCCACCAGTTGATAAGCTCCCTCCAATGTAATTCTAAAGCTTTTGTTTTTTAAAGGTACCAAAGGTGGACTTTTCCATTTTATGTGTTATGCTGTTCTGTTAATCCTTTAATTTATGTTAAAGAGGATAAAGGAAAAATGTAAGGAGTGATTTGTAAACCTTAAACCAACGGTTTCCACCATGTTTCCTGCTGTACAATGGATGGTCAAATGTGGTTCCTAGCTTTGTTTGCCTCAACGCAGTTTTGAAGTAGATGCATTATATTTTTCATATGCATAGCATGCCATGTACAGATTCTTTTTGTACCTATTTTTGTACCTATTTTGTTACAACTGATGCCAGTTATGCATTTTTTTTATTCATATACGGATTTGTTTTATATTATGATACTGATGCCTTTATGTGTAATAAACTGATTCTTTTATCATAACTTTCGACTCTGTTATTTTTAATGTTAGTACTGTAGAATTAATTCATAGCCAAGAGTTATTTGCACAACTACATATCATCATGATTCCACTAATAAATCTCAATTTAAAACTGTGGATTGGGAACTTGAAAAGTTTGTGTTGTCTGAACGTTGAAGGGACAGTTTCTGAACGTTCAGGGGACAGTTTCTGAACATTCAGGGGACGTTGTCTGAACGTTCGGGGGACAGTTTCTGAACATTCAGGGGACGTTGTCTGAACGTTCGGGGGACAGTTTCTGAACATTCAGGGGACGTTCTCTGAACGTTTTATGGAGTTTCATTTGGACGTTCAGTGAACGTTTTCTGCAAACGTTCAGAGGACGTTGATGACAACGTTCAGAGGACGTTGTCTGAACGTTCAGGGGACAGTTTCTGAACATTCAGGGGACGTTCTCTGAACGTTCGGGGGACAGTTTCTGAACATTCAGGGGACGTTCTCTGAACGTTTTATGGAGTTTCATTTGGACGTTCAGTGAACGTTTTCTGCAAACGTTCAGAGGACGTTGATGACAACGTTCAGAGGACATTGTCTGAACGTTCAATGTTAGCTGGGATGGTGGAGAGGCGGGCAGAGGGTACATGGAAATGTAGCGAAGAGGAGGATCTGAGAGAGCGAGATGGGATGGAGATTTGTAGGAGGTCAGATAGATGAGGGGCAAGGTTGTGGATAGCTTTGAACGTGAGAAGTAGAATTTTGAAGATGATGCGTGATTTAACCGGGAGCCAGTGGAGCTGCTGCAGGACAGGAGTGATGTGGTTATAGTAGGAGGTTTGAGTGATGACACGGGCAGCTGAGTTCTGGACCATCTGTAACTTGTGGAGAGATTTGTTGGGGAGGCCGTAGAGAAGGGAGTTGCAGTAGTCAATACGGGAAGTCACAAGACTGTGCACCAGGATGGCTGTGGAACGGGGGGTGAGAGAAGGACGGAGACTGTTAATATTACGGAGGTGGAAATAGGCAGACCGAGTAATATTGTTGATGTGTGAATTGAAGTGAACTTCTTCTGATTGGTCTGTGATAGATAAGCCATCAGCCTAAAGGCCGAGATACACTTGAGCGTCCTCAGGTACGCCACTCTACGCGCGGATTTTGTGCGCATGTGTTTTGCTGCTATACTTCAGAAACTATCAGCTTTCAAACGCTCGCGTTCTCCTTGTTGTAATATGAGCAGCTGCGCACGGAGGGGACTCAACTGAGCTCGCTGATTGGTCACTTGCTGACACGCCTACTGAAATGATTGACAGCTTTCAGTCAGCTCATGTAGCTCGCTGAAGACCGCGGCGGTGTTCTGATACGGTGTTTCTACTATATATGTTATAAAAAGTTCTCTCAGAAATAAAAATAATAACAGGGAGTGCTTTTCCTGCAGCACACAGCCCACCAGGGATATTTAAAACATTGCGCACCCAGGTAGGACCTGAATTCATTCATTTCATTCATGGAGTGAACGGAGGAAGAAGTGATTACTTGACTTTAGGCAAAAAAACAAAAGAAAAGGCCCGATCAGCGATAAAGAAGGGGAATTTATTTCATTTGTGTAACATACAAAACAGTCCGGCGCCGGGGAAGTTTATGGTCAGACACCGCGCATCGCGCACGCGGACGTAAAAAAAAGCTTTGCGCGTATGTGCCCTGAGGGGCTACGCGGGGCTACGCTTTTGCCTTGACGTACGTACGTTGCGTATAGGCGTATCGTAAGAACGTTCAAGTGTATAGGCTCCGTTATCATGGCAACCAAGGCCAGGAGGCCTTCTCCTAAGATATACTGTTTTATGACTTTCTCCTGACTTCAATATCAGCCACTCTGTTCATCTGAAATATGTTACTCTGTTCCTTTGTTAGTAGACTATTCTAATAAAGTAATTACTATGTTAGAGCAACTAAAATAGTTGATGAATATTGAATAATTGATCTCTATTGATTATTAACTATGTATAAGTGTTTTAATCAACATGTAATAAGTCTACTCTGCTAAGTAAAGTGTCTCCCTCCCCCACCTGGTATCTCTGCAGGGAAAGTACAACTCCTCAAGTCAGCCAGTGAAAGTTCACTTAGCAGAGTCTTACTTGTTTAATAAACAAAGCTGGTTTTCTAAAAGTGAACTATAAAGTGTATTAATCTTTAGGTGATAATGTACTCTACTAAAGTTTATACTAGATGTATTGTGTTTTGTTCACAGAGCACAACTGCACTGTCTCCTGTTGACCAGAGGCAGTAACTATGTTACCTGCTTGGGGTGAACGCAGACTACTTGATTAATATGTGATTATATGAAAATTGAGCTCATGCACTTTATGTTAATATAGCCTAAACTAGGTAAAATAGTAAACAATGTAATGATGTGTTCATCTAACTACCGTGAGACTCAAAAATGTAAAGCAACAACAATACACCGTTCTGAATATAGTACTGTAATCAGACAGTAAAATTTCTTAATCATATAAAATCAGTATAAAAGTATAAAACACTGTCAAATTACTTCACTTGGGACAAAAGGTCCCTATGAACAGGAAGAGGCCATGGTTCCTCTGACAGCATTGGCCACAGAAGGCTTGGATGTCCACCAAAATTAAAGACTGGCCCTGTTCTCTCACTCTGCTCATTGTGGGAGAAATTGGGCTGAGGCAGGAATACATATAGCAGCATGTTTGGCCACAGGTGAGCTAGAGCATCCACCCCTAGTGGAGCATAGTCTGATATGAAGAAAAACAGTGGGCAGTGGGTGTTTTCCCATGAGGTGAAGAGATCTACGGCAGTCCTGCCGTATCTCTGCCAGATCTGCTCCACCACCTGAGGATGGAGCTGCCACTCCCTATACAAAGGTGTCCCATGGACAACAGATTTGCTCCTCTGATCAGGATCCCTGCCACATGAGTTGCTCGGACTGACAGGAGTCTGGCGCTGCACCATAGGATTAACTCTTGGGCCATTCTGTGTAGCTGCTGGGATCATGTCTTGCCCTGACAGTTGATGTAAGCAACCACCATTGAGATGTTCATCTTCACTAAGACATGATGGTCCTTAGATGGAGTAGAAAATGCTTTAAAGCTAGGAAAACTGCCTGCAGTTCCAGCACATTTATGTGGAGGCATGACATTGTCTGTGACCACATACTGTTCACTGCTCTGCCCGTCATCGTGGCCCCCCATCCTCTCAGGGATGCATCTGTTGTGGTGGTGACCCTGGATGTTAACTGCTCTTAGCTGAACCCCAGTTTTGAAAACCATTGGGTCCCTCTGTGGATGCAGAGCCATCATACATGTTGCAGATACTTTCACTCTGTGATGTAAATGGCAGCGGGGGCATAAACTCAGTGATACTGCACATCTTTGAAATCCCTTATCATTAGAAGACTCAGTTTTATCACCGTAATTACTGAGGCCATTAGCCCGAGCAGGCACAAAGTCTGAATGAAACAATGCTCCCCTGCTGGAGGCTCGCAGCACACTGGAAGAAGGATGTGATTCGTCTCTCTAGCCGTTTTCGCATTGGCCAACCCTCCTCGGCTCTCCCCGGCTCCACCCTGCTTCTAACCTCGGTTCGGCGTGTTCGCATATTCCTTTTCCGCCCGGGATCCGCCCTTGTTTTGGAACCATCTCCACCGTGGTTCTGATCGGGCCGGCCCGACGGACTCAGTTTGACGTCATGTACTGCTCACATTTGATTCGTTGTTTGCAGCAGGGGCGGGACTCATTCAAACAACCTCAGCGCGAGCTGATTTCATTAATATTTAACTACAGAAACCCCTAAAATATTTGTTAGCTGAATTAGTGTTTCTGAGTTAAATTTTTGTTAATGACTGATTACAATTCAGCTTATGTTAGGACGTAAATAACACGAAGCGCGCACCCATAGCCTACAGAGAATTTCCGCCTTTCAGCGCGAATGCTGAAGTACTATAAAATATAACTAATATTCTCTAACTCTTGCACGTAGCCAGGGTTTTAAAATATAACTGATCATTTCTAAATCCTACACGCGCCAGAATTTTACAAGCGGCAAATCCTTCATAGGAAAGGTTGACTCCAAAAAAAACAATAAGCCGCCGTGGCGTAAAGGGATAAGCACTTGGCTTTAAGCTCACGTTTTATCTTGACCCGTAGGCTACGAGTTTGAATCTCAGCTGGGTCAAGTTATTTTATGTTTGTCTTTTATTGAAGAAAATAAAAAGAAGTAGTTACTAAAAAGAAGTAGTAACTACTTCTTTTTATTTTCTCCAATAAAAGACAAACATAAAATAACTTGACCAAGCTGAGATTCAAACTCGTAGCCTACGGGTCAAGATAAAACGTGTGCTTAAAGCCAAGTGCTTATCCCTTTACGCCACGGCGGCTTATTGTTTTTTTTGGAGTCAACCTTTCCTATGAAGGATTTGCCGCTTGTAAAATTCTGGAGCGCGTAGGATTTAGAAATTATCAGTTATATTTTAAAACCCTGGCTCCCTCGTTAAATCTGGGTGGCTTCATGGTGAACTGCTGAAGTGTGTACCCCCGGGAAATTGTGATCATGATCCATGGTGAAACTGCTCATGCACCCTACATTACTGTTCGCTCTGAGAGCAGTTCCCCTGCATCGTGGCAGAGTGATGTCACACTCCTGCCGCAACTGCCTTCCGCTCCTTCCATTGAACGAGCAGGAGCGCCCTCTGTTGGGCCCAAGCTTATACAAAGTTTCATGTTCTTTTTTTTTTTTTTGTGGGGTGCATTCTGCCCTTAGCAATGTACCTGACTGCAGAAATGCATTCTTTATTGTTCCCCATGAACAATATGAGGCATTTTTGGGGCACTGGTGAGTGTCAGACACTAGCTATGTTTACATGGACATAAGTAATTGGATCAAATGGCCAGTCGAAATAAAAACGCATCATGTAAACACCTTGCTCGAGTTAATTTTTGTTTATTCAGCGTGATCCAAAATAATTTGTGATCAGAACGAAACAGGTGGTTTTGTCGATTCATAACCCGAACGGTGCGCATGTAAATGCTTGATCTGTTCGTTTTTATCTGATGGTGAAAAATTGACATGACAACGCATGTGCGACTTTTTCATTTCCGCCTGGCTAGATGCTAATAATATTAGCATGTTGGGGAAGCAAAACTGGTCGGTGAGGGACGTAATATCTCTACTAGAAATTTTGAAAGAGCTCAAATGATCTGTATTACCTGTAGCTCAGTCAGGGAGTGCAGTAACGTCTCCACTGTCATTAAAACCTTTCGCAGGTCCATTTTGGGTGTTCAGGTTTGTTTACATTCATCCTGGAAGTAAACTGGAAGTAGTACTTCTTCTTCTGTGTTTTTTTAAGGAGAGTTTACTACTCTGCACGCATGTCATTACTTCTGTTCAGAACATAGCTTGTTGCATGTAAACGCTCGTCATGAACAGATTGTGCCCATGTAAACGATACATTTGAGTTATTTAATCCGAAAACATTTCAATCCTGTCAAAAAAAATTGTGCATTTAAACATAGCTACTGAGCAAGTGCTTTTAAGTGCATGATGCACATTCAGTGCTTGGTGATGTGTTTTATGACTCGCAGTCTCCTCTCTGAACATGAGAGGGCAGAACAAACTGCACTTCTGCTGAACTGGGAACTGCATGAGTGCGTGAACACAGGCATGTTTCCTCTACTGCCAATTTTCACCTTTTCACTAGAGGTGGAAAAGGTGGGGGTGTTAGGTCGTCCACTTTTTCTTGCCCTTGCTAGGGTGGGATGGACGTTTCCGGTATGCTGTTGCAAAGGAGTGATTGCCCCGGGGCCTTGGGTTTTCCCCTTTATTTTGCTGGTTTGGGTGACCAGCTGCTTGTCTAGGTGTGTCAGAGCCAGACTGCCTCCCCCTTGCTACTGCAGCAGATGTTGCAAACCAGGGTCTTGGACCCTGAGCCTGGTGGGGGTTTGATTTGCATGGCAAGCAGAGGTTAAAAGCTTCACCCTCCTGTTTCCTACGGGTGCTAGTCTCCCTCATATTCTCCAAGACTGGGCCAGAAAGACCTTTGGTTGGGTCGTAGGCTGTGTTCATCATCTCTGTTTTCTGTAAATCTCCCAGGCCTGACAGGTTCAGCCACAGGGCTCTTTCTCCTGCAAAAGCAAGTCCCGTGATGTGACCACTGCCATGAACAGCTCCTTTGGATGAGCATCCTGGGTTGCAGGCCAGGGAATGTTCAGTTTCAACACTGCCCTTCTGCAGACATTATACAGGTCACTGTCCACCAGAGGTGCCACCCCAGCTCCAAGAGGGTGGCCTCAAGTGTGGGACTGGGAAAGTAGTCATCCTTCTCTTCCTCCATCTCATCCATATCAAGGATGTCGGAGTTGGCGTCACACTCCGCCTCCTCCTGACCTGTTTCAAAGTCCCCTTCATCCACCAGTCCTAGGGTGCTGGCATGACCAGGGACTCCTCTTCTATCATGCCCACCCAGCTCGTAATGGCTCACCTTTTACCATGGTTACGGACAGGCACGGGTGCTGGCTGTTCACCATTGCCACTCTCAGCGTCCTTTTTAAGATATTTTTCTGGCATGGAGGAGCAGTGCAAACATGCCTGAGGGTTCACCAGTGATGTTTGTGCGCGTTTAGCATCCATGCAAATTATGCACATAGGGTGAGGGTCCCTGCCCGAAATGGAGGCCCCGCATGATGAGGGGCACAAGCAGGATACAGCCTCTTTGGCGTTAGATTCTGACCCTTTGGTGTCTAAAAAGAAAATTTTGAATTTTTCTCAAAGGGAAATACCTTCAAATTAAACCTCACAGTTAGATTTGAGAAAAAGGCCACTCAACACTGACAAACACTGAACCCCCCCCACCACCACCACCACCACCACCACCCCCATCCACCCAGCATCCCTCACAGCAGTGAAAAAGATCCATCCATTTACTCACACTAAAAGATTCATATTGCAATCAGAGGCACAGAGGGACTCCTCTGGTGTGTTTAATTTAGTAAAAAATCTCAGAATTAAAAAGTGTTTATAGCACAATATCTCTGAAGATTCTTTAGAGGTCTATTGTGAATCTCTAGTTATTTTTGCACACCTTGACCTAATGAGCGGTACAGGTTTGTTACTGAACAGGCTTTTAAAAAAAAGTCTGATCATTGTGTCAAGGTCATTTATTTGCGTGAGCAAGTTATACAAATCTAAACTATAGGGAATATGGTATTTTAATTTTTATCATACTCTATTAATATCCAGTGGGGAGATTAATTTTCTCTATTTTTCCCATTGCACATGTGAAACATGTGGAGCAGAGAGCTGCCATCTAAGGAGGCCAGGGAGCAGCTGGACGGTTAAGGGTTTTGTTCTGAAACTCAGAGAGGGGAAAACAAGGGTGGAGGCAGGTGTGGATGTTTCACCTTTCTCACCCACATTTTGATGTTGTCAGTCCGGGGAGGAGACCTTCCGATCACAGGCCCACCTTCTCTAACCTCGGCACAACCACTCCCCAAATTGTATTGTATTCTTTGAGAGAAGAGAAAAAGAACCAAGTAGAATGAATAACCAGGATAAACCAGGTTTTTGCATTTAAAGCAAAATACTGAAACTAGTTACATTTACAAGTTTTACAAGAGGTCATGTAGATCCTGCATGTTGTCTTACTCATCGGTTCTCTCTGGTGTCAAACAAGGAAACTTGGAGATTAAATCTGTTTGACAAGATGTGCCTTGTTATGACAAAGCATTAGTCATAAATCATCTGAGTTCCAAGAACATATTTAACTCTATCAATACAAACCCCAAAATAAGACCCACTGCAATAAAACACATCAGTTCTGGTATTTTTGTTTCTAATTCCTGCTTTGTTTAGAGATGATGTGAAGTTTGTACTGAATACATCACGTTAGCTGACTAGACCAGTGGCGGTTCTAGACCAGTTGTACTGGTGGGGCCTAGCTGGGGCCAGAGGTTTTGTCAGAGGGGCACGTTCATCTCGGAGAAAAAGACAGATTTGAAATCTTACTTGACTCTTTTATTTTTTAAAGCAGTGATTAACCATTGTAACCAAAGAAAATGGTTAAAAAAATCAAATGAGAAAAATATAAAACATTTTACAGACAGTTGTATTAACTGAAGACTATATATAAATAAGCAAATAAAATAATAATGAAAATACTGTAACTGTTATGTGAAGTCTTGGTTCAGTTTCTTGGTCCAAAAGTATATAACAAAATTGGCTGCCCTACAATCATAGCAACTGTATTCTGCGATTTTGATGATTTCTGGCAAACTGATGAACAAATGAGTCAAGATTCAGATTTTGTGTTAGCAGGATTTAATTGTAACTAAGAAACTTATCCAACATTAATAAAACTTACCTCAAGTTGCCTTTTTGGACATGCATGAATATATTTGTATACATTGTACTTGTCTGTAGAAAGAAGATTAATCTTCTCTTGGCGGTGCAAATTCTGCTAACACAAAACGTGTAACTACTTAAAACTTTTAAGTAGTTACTTTCACCCATTCTCTTTTTGATCATGCTTCCAAAAGTCAATTATGTTTGAATTCTTCATCTGTCTGTTAGCAAAATATCTTATGAACAACTGGATAGATTTTGATTAAACTTTCAAGAAATAATCACTGAATGACTCTCTACAACTGGTTAACTTTTAAAGTACATCCAATTCAAGATGGCTGCCACAGCTAACTGAACTTAAACAACACAAAATTGACTACAACTCAGTCAATTTGACAAAAAAATCAGATAAAATTTGCTGTGGTAGTAGCTGAGACTCATTCTCAAAGCATATTCAAAGGACTATTAGAATGCATAAGATCTTTATTTAAAAGTATAACGTTATTTATTTGGAATCAATGGTGTCGGTCTGTTAGCAAAATATCTCATGACCCGCTGGACAGATTTTGAAAAATCTTTCAAGAAATGATAAACGGAGGTTTCTTTACTGCTGATTAACTTTTGGATACAATTGAATTGAAGATGGCTGCAGCAGGCAATTGAAATATGCCAACTCAAAAATGGGTTATAATTCAGTTAATTTTACAGATATGGAGTTAAGTGATCGTTTGTTTAAAGTTATTTTATATATTCTTTTAAATAATGGTGTGATATAAGATTTTTTTCTTCTTTCTGCACTTTCATTCAATGTTTTCTTTTTGATGAATTTGTTTTCTTTTGACTCTTTTAAATGAATGAATAAATTAATTAAATAAAATATTATAAATAGCTTTACATCTGCTAAGTTCATGGCATAAACCAACACAGACATGTTCCTGTTTTTAGCATTTTACATTGTTTTATAATGTAGTTGTTTATTATGATATGATGCGAAGCTCCAGCTCTGCAGACATTGCACGTTGTTGTCTTGCAGTGTTTAGTGTAAAATACTTCCACACAGCGGACATGTTACTTTGTTACGATGAAAAGTCGGCTAGCTGCTAGCTAACATGCTACTCACCAGTGTTGTCAGATCTTGCGCCAGAAACAAATGACCAGCTCCATGTAAACAACCCATTAACAAAGGACACGCTCTTTGAAAACAATCCCAACCGAGTACTCACTCAGTCCTCATGCTGTGGCTGGCTGCAAAGTATGAAATGGATTTCCTGAATGTGAGGCGGGTCTTGTTACTCTGGGTTCATGAGACACGCCTCCATTCAAGAAATCCATTCCATAGCTTGAAGCCAATGTGCATCATGGATCGGAAAATATCGGCAGGTTGGATCAAAAATCTGATACGTAAACAAGGCTAGGTATCGGATGGTTTCCGCTTCTTGCTCAGAGGGCGGGCCACAGGTAGGGCCAGGCTCCGTGTTACACGGGCACCGGCCCGTGTAGGCCCCACCCCAGAACCGCCACAGGACTAGACCAATATCAAAACTCCCCTTTCTGTCCAAAATTCTTGAAAAGGTAGTTTACACTCAGTTAAATCAGTTTCTAAATGAGAACAAAGTCTTTGAGATCTTTCAGTCTGGTTTCAAGCAGCTCCACAGCACAGAAACAGCTTTGGTTAAGGTTTGCAACAACATTCTGTTGTCAAACGATTCTGGTTAAATGGTAAATGGAGCTTATTTATATAGCGCCTTCCAGCCCCCTCTGAGGAGCCCCAAAGCGCTTTACAATACGAGCCATCTACCCATTCATACACACATTCATACACCGTTAGTGGTAGCCTGCCTTGTAGGGCGCTATCCAGGCCTACCGGGAGCAACTCGGGGTTAAGTGTCTTGCCCAGGGACACAACGACACATGATGGGCGGATGCGGGACTCGAACCTCCGACCTTCCGATTGGGGGTCGACTGCCATTACCACTGTGCCACGGCCGCCCCATGGTTACTTTGTGGTTCTTGTTCTCCTTGACCTTACCTCTGCTTTTGATACCATCGACCACAGTATCCTCTTATCACAGCTCGAACACTGGGTTGGGATTACATGTGCTGCATTAGACTGGTTCTGATCTTACCTCACTGACAGATGTTTCTGTGTCAAGGTCAGGAACAATGTATCCACTTCAATGTCTCTCTCCTGCAGGGTCCCACAGGGCTTGGTCCACTTCTCTTCACGCTGTACAGTACATGCTCTGGCTGGGGTCCATCCTAAGGAAACATGGTATCTCGTTCCATTGTTATGCGGATGACTGCCAGATCCACTAAAAACAGCTAATACAGGCTCATCCACCCTCTCCTAGAATGTCTGGATGACATTAAAACATGGATGGCTTCAAACTTCCTAAGTTTTAATGATCAGAAGACTGAAGTCATCGTCTTTATCCCTAGCTCAGCTGCTGCCTTGGATCATATAAACTTTGACTCCCTCCAGCCCTATCTCAAACACTCTGTAAGAAATCTTGGGATGGTTTTTGACTCTGACCTTAAGTTTGACAAACAAATCAGCTCTGTTCTGCAGAAAAGCTTCTTCCAACTGCGGCAGGTAGCTAAACTCAAGCCAGTGTTGTCCAGACCTGACCTTGATACCCTAATCCATGCGTTCATCACTACCCGCCTGTATTATTATAATGCACTGTATGCTGGGATCAGCCAGGCCTCCTTCTCACATCTCCAGCTCATGCAAAATGCATCAGCTCGGCTTTTAACACGTAGGTCTGAGCACATTACACCAGTTCTCTCCTCCCTTCACTGGCTCCCTGTGAGAACTAGAGTCAACTTTAAAATTCTGTTGTTGACCTATACTGTAAATGCCTAAATGGCCTCACTCCCCTCTACCTCTCCGAGTTGCTGGACCCATGTTCCCTCGCGGGCCCTGAGATCATCCAATCAGATGCTCTTAGCGTTCCAAAGACACGACTAAAGCTCTGAGATCGGGCGTTTTCGGTCATCGGTCCCAAACTTTGGAACAACCTGCCCCCCAACATTATGCAGGACTCCTCCCTTCACATGTTCAAATCCATGCTAAAAACTCATCTGTTCTCTCTAGTGTTTCATATTGTGTGAGCTGACTTAGTGTATTTAATCCTTTGTTTTCATTTTTATGCTGTTCTTATACATTTTTGTTATAATTTTACTGCTGTTAATTTCATAGTTTTACCATTAGTGTGTGTTATTGTTTCTGTAATTTTTAAATCTCTTATGTTGTTTGTGAAGCACCTTGATAGCAGTTTATCTGTTTTAACTGTGCTCTATAAATAAAGATGACTTGACTAGACGATGAGATGAGATGATGGTGGGCAGACATATTTGTTCACAAAAATACTATACCGGTTTAAAAATGACAGTAAACACTTGTCTCAGTGGGAATTAAAAAATGGGTTTGGACAAGAAATAAAATAATATAGCATAGTTATAAAGATAAGGTGAATTGCTGGTGAAGATTCTCAGTCATCCAGGACATGATCAAATCAAACTTTCAATACAGAAACAACTGGACTTTATTTGTAACAGAAGATGTTTCGCTCTTCATCCGAGGGGCTTTCTCGATTCAAAGAGCAGAGAGTGGGGTTTCAGGTTTTAAAGGCTGAGATAAGATACACACATACCTATGTAGATTGACAAATCACACCTTAACAGTAGGTGTTTCAGGTCTTTGTTATTCTAATTCACAGATGAGGCTCCTCTGTTCCCATCAGGTGTGAAAATCGTATGGGAATCAGTCCTAAAGCTACATTATACGTTTTTGAAAGTTAGAATCTGAGGTGAATTAAAACAAGTGTTTTAAAAAAACAGAAAGCAAAACAGTGAAAAAAAACTTAAATAAGTAAGTAAACTTTATTTATATACTGTAGCACCTTTTATAAAATCATAAAGTGCTTTACAGAAATACAAAACACAGGCTTAATATAAAACAATAACAGCAGCTGATAAAAAACAGTAAGAACAGCTGATAAAAACATAAAGTAGTTGAGGTCGTAGAAACTGTGGACCAGGAAATTGAAAATATTAGTAAAGGGGAAGTTCAGAAAGCTTTAAATAGAATGAAGAAGGAGCGAGCAGCTGTACCTGATGACATATCAGTGGATGTATGGAAATATCTTGGGAGTGTTGAGAGTAGCTGTGTTTCCATCCATTTTCATTTCGATTTTTGAGCTAATTTTTGAAATCTCGCAAATATGTAAATACAAATTAATGCGAAGCAGAAGTGTTTCCATCTGCTGGCTTGAAGCGCATCTACCAAGCCACGTACAGCGTCATTACGTCAGACGTCAGCGTCATCATAGATATAATAAACACTAGATAAGACATCCCCGCTGTTGGCCAATGGAGACCGACATCGTCAGACGGCGCCATCTTGGTACAGACAGAACGCCCACTCTTAACATGAATGTGAATGGTGCATTTACTATTAAAATAACCATAACTTGCTTAATTTTCAACCGATTTTAAAACGGTTTGGTTTGTTATAAATGTGAGAGATGTTGTTATAATATGGTATACTTAAGATGGACGTTCACATGAAAATAACGTTATGTAGACACTGTATTGCACTAGCAATATACACAATAAGATTATATTTACATCTATTTCTAAATACATGTTTATTTCCAGCGAAATTAACTGACATATGTTACAATGCTAATAAATATTTAATACTATTTCATCATAAATAGCATTATTATTAGTGGTATGAAAATAATTTATGCCAATTTTTTCCCTACACATGCAAATATTATGTAATATTAAATACATTATTACACAAACCTTGGTCAATATGTGTAGTTTATTTTTTTTAGATACATGAAAAGATTTAATAATCGGGAAATATAAATAAACAAACAAACAAACAGAAATAAACATCTGATAGTGTGACAAGACTCTCAGTCCCTCGGTGCAACAGTAACTATTTAAACATTAAAACACTGAAACATATAATAATAAACATAAGCATAAAATAGTAAAACTGTAACACTGTCCTGAGTTTTTGCATAGTGGTAAATGAGTATGAAAATTTACACCAACTCTAAAACTAAAACACTAAACATTTAATGAACATAATACTGTCCTGAGTTTTTGCATACTAGTATAAAAAGTAAAAAAGTATAAAAAGTACAGTATAACTATAAAATAAACTAAAGGTTCTAGCATTGACATTTGCAAAGTGGCAAAGCAGCATATGAGTTAATGTACACAGTATATGCATGAGGTAGTAGTTCATGTTGTTATAGAGTGGCATATGTGGTAAGACACATTGGGCATCCTTAAATAAGGCTAGTCAAAGAATACTGTACCGTAAACACCGGTGTATAATACGCACTTTTATTGCTCATTTGAATGTCCTGCGTATTATACACCGAAGCGTATTATCTACAGATTTTTTCCCATATTTTTAGACTCATTTTTGGCTCTGATTCTCTGTTTTTCATTTTGGCCTTAAAATGGTGCAGTACCAGTTTCGGCCGCTATGGGCGCTAATGCACCCTGTAGTCTGTTTACCTGCAGACTGTACCTGGAGGCGTATCCTGGCGCCATCTAGTGGCCATAAAAAAGACTGTCACGGCAGCGCGTATTATACACCGAAGCGTATTATCTACCGATTTTTCTGATTTATTTCCAAATATTGGCCAAAGCGTATTATACACCGGAGCGTATTATACACCGGTGTTTACGGTATGTGTATCAGCAGTGGTGTAGATATAAAAGTAGTGTAAATGTAAACAGTAGTAATAAATGTAAGCAGTAGTCCATCCATCCATCCATTTTCTTCCGCTTATCCGGGGTCGGGTCGCGGGGGTAGCAGCCTAAGTAGGGAGGCCCAGACTTCCCTCTCCCCAGCCACTTGGAGCAGCTCCTCTGGGGGAATCCCAAGGCGTTCCCAGGCCAGCCGAGAAACATAGTCCCTCCAGCGTATCCTGGGTCTTCCTCTGGGTCTCCTCCCGGTGGGACATGCCCGGAACACCTCACCAGGGAGGCGTCCAGGAGGCATCCTAACCAGATGCCCGAGCCACCTCAACTGGCTCCTCTCGATGTGGAGAAGCAGCGGCTCTACTCCGAGTCCCTCCCGGATGACTGAGCTTCTCACCCTATCTCTAAGGGAGAGTCCAGCCACCCTGCGGAGAAAACTCATTTCAGCCGCTTGTATCCGAGATCTTGTTCTTTCGGTCATAACCCAAAGCTCATGACCATAGATGAGGGTAAGCAGTAGTAATAAATGTAAATAGTATTAATAAATGTAAACATTGAATGTAAACAGTAGTATGTAAACAGAGAATGTAAACAGTATTATGACTATAGGCAGTGATGTAATACAAACATTAGTGCAAATATGAGAAGTAGTGCAAACAGAATGAGCACATGACCGAGAGTTTAGTGAATAACCCGTTTGATGACACAGAGTCCAGTGTTAAAATCTTTGTGTTTTTGGAGCTAATGCCCTTTAAAAAGGACTGCCTTGGTGAGCTTCTGTCTCATGTTGCCACTCTGTAAACGCAAATTATTACGTCTATTGGAGCATCCATAGGCTGCACAAAAGTCAGGCATCTTGTCAAAGAGTATTTCTGTAAAACACAAAGCAGTAATTAGTTTTGAACATACCAAACCGCTTGGAAATCATGTGCAGCTTTAGTTCAGTTAAAAACAAAGAGCTCCTAGTGATCTAAGAATGCTGGGGAAATATTTGGAATACTAGCTAGCCCTTAATCAAAGGCTCTTGTTAATAGTCTGCTAATAAATACAGTCATGATCAAGACAGTCATTTAGACAAAAGATTAGTTTGTTTTAAAATAGTTATTGGTGTAATAAAAACAGAATTTAAATTCTAGATTCTCGATGAGTGTGACACCCAAAACACGAATAAAACCTTTTAAAAAAGACGAAACTGCTGTCTGATTACCAAAGAAATCATAGCCACGTTAATAACGTTTTTAAAAAAATAAACCGTTTGTAAATCCGTCAAGATTACAGCGAGTTAAGCGTATTTTTGTTTGTATAAATCCCTCACCTCCATACGGTTTCCACAGCTGCAGCTAATGTTGCTGTCTGTGGCAAGATGGCGCCGCTTGACGACGCCGGTGACTCCGCCTCAGCTTATCTAGTGTTTATTATATCTATGAGCGTCATTACGTCAGACGTCAGCACTGCACATGTCTACAGTAAACAGGAAGTAGCGGTTGAAAACAGAACCCGGCCACACATCTCGTCAAAATGGAGAGAATATTTCAGGTACGTGTTGCTATCGGGCAAGTTGTATTTATTCTGTCATGCCAACTAGTTTTAGCGATGTTACATGTTGTCCGGAGCGGAAACAGCTGATCAGTCACGTGACGTGAATGTTCGCTTCGGCAGCACGAGTCGGCAAATGTGTTTCCATCTGTCGTTTTGCGCATCTGCTCGGTTTCGAAGATCCCAAAAACCACCTCAAGCGAGCGTATCTACTTTTTGGCGAATTTCAGGAAGTAACCTCGCATTTTGCCGTTTCCAAGCTTTTCTGCTGCGATACTTCAAAATGCGCACCTAGAAACCTTGATGGAAACACAGCTAGGTTTTTGACTCAGTTATTCAATGCCTATTTGAGAGTGGGAAAAATCCCTGAGAAGTGTGCTGGTGCCCATTTTTTAAAGTGAAACTAAACCCTAATTTAACTTTTTTTAGCTTAGAAACTCCCTAGAATGTGTTTAAAAGGTTTCATAGCACTATGTCTGTGTTAATTTTCATGAAATTGTTTGCATTAGTTTAAATCGGCAATATTTGGTCTAAAAACATGTTTAGGTAGTCCTATGGGTTGAACAGAGGTTATTGCACCCTAATTTCCTTATTTGTCTACGATTCGCAAAGTGACGTATTTTTGCAAGCTTTCGTCACGGACGTGGTTCAAGCAGAGCCAATCCCCTGCGGAGATGAGACGGTCCTCCCTCCAGTGCATACCTTATATGGAGTGCTACATGTCACTCCTGAAAAGCTCTGTAACAAAGCATATTATAGTTTTCGGAATGGCACTAGTTATTTGTGTATTTTAACTTATTTATTTTAGGAATGTTTTTCACTTCTTCGAAACTGCCTGGTTGATGTTTTAATACAGTGCGTTAGAGGAGCAGTGCATGAATGCCGAGTTGGGTCAGTGGTGTATATACTGGGTTTGGATACGGGAGACCCAAGTGCGATCCCCGGTCACGGAGTACTTTTTTTTTTTAAGCCTTTTGTTTTGGATAGGTCGGGTGGAATAGATAAATACATCTACAGTACATGTTTATTCTTTGTTGTTGCTTGGCTTATGTTGTTGGCTACAGTTCTAGTTTGTTGTAGGTTGTTGCTGGAGGAGGCGTGGACGCAGGAAACCCCCCACCTCCTCCCCTCCTTTAGGCGGTGCCTCTACGGTCTATCGGAACGCCCATTTTGTTGAAGATTATGAATCTGGACTTGGGGAGGAGTTAAAGATCCAGAGGCCGTTCAGTGACAATTTAAGAACAAGAGTGATGTACAGAGTTGTAGCAAACAAAACTTGTACAAGTCATGATCATCACCAGGAAACATTCTATCTAATGCTCAATACGTGGTCTAGTATCTGTTCAACCAGTTTTTCTAGTTGGAAAACGTGTTGTCACACAGTACTGTATTCAGTCGTGCATAAGAGATTGTAAACTTACACAATGTGCTACACACAATTTCCAGGTTTGGCTAAAATATACAGTAAATAAAAGAATAGTTGTGGATCTTTTGATACAGTGAAAAATAAACATTGAGGCAAACCACCCAAAAGGTTTGTCTAAAAGGATGCTGTAGCTTTTTTTAGGTTTGTGTTCTTGTTTACAGGTGGAAACAGCATAGAATATATTCAAGCTTTACTCTTCTGGGGAAAGTTGAAGCCCGTCACAGTCCATTTTTACAGAGGCTCTAAAATGTGAAAGCAGAGCAGTTAGTAAATGTAACAATAAAAAGTATATGAATAGAGACCAAAATAAATATTATAAGTTCATGCTCAATAATTTAGATGAAAAAAAAAAATCCAACAAAAGTCAGGTCATCTGGACGGTTTCATTTTTTGGTTTTGTTGTTGTGACGTTTCATCCTTCATCCAAAGGACGTCATCAGTCGGAGCCACAGCAAACTCAGTCCCACATGCAGCACACTCACATAGTGGACCAACCAGTTTGCTGTTGATAAGATGGTTTCAGGGTCCTGTCCTCTGTCCCGTGGACGAAATGTCTAAAAAAAAAAGAAAGAAATCATCCAGATGACCTGACTTAACTTTGTTGGATTACTGAGAAGAATTCATCATTACATATGATAATAATTATGGGATCAAAATTAGCATTTAAAGCTTTCGCTACATGGACCCCCCCAAAAAATTTTTTTTTTTTAATTTGTACAAGAGATATTAATGTAAGGTTTTCAGAGCATTTCAAAAAGTTCTGCCCAAAATTTTAACTTTTAAGCTTTGTCAGAAAAACAACATGTTTACTGACCGCACCAAAAATAAACAAAGAAATTAACAAAGACATAAATGAAGATGCAGACAAAAAATAAATGTGTAGTTGATTTTTTTCCCACTTTAGATCTTTCACGTTTTAAACATTTAGTTTCTCATTGAAACTGTATCTTCAGGTTGAATCTATTGTTGGGAAGTTTCAAGATTATTCATTCATTCATTCATTCATTCAACCTTTATTTATACAGGCTAGCCTCGTTGAGTCACGGGGACTCATTTACAAGAGGGACCTGTCTCACTCACACCAAACAAACATCCACTCACTCACTCACACCTAGGGTCAATTTAGAGTCACCAATCAGCTTAACATGCATGTTTTTTGGTCTTTTATACTTTTATTGTTGTTACGCTACACACTGTTGGCAAACAGTTTTGTTGTGTATTGTAGCAGTGAGTCTGCCACTCTTGGATGAGTTTGGACAAAAAAATTAAATAACAAATTGTCTTTTAATGACATTGAATTTAAAGAGTATTGCATGTTTAATGACACTTGATTATTTCTGTAATCTAAAATCTTGTGTTTTTGTTTTGTTTTTTGCTTTAGGTTGAGTTGTCTCGGAGTCCAAATGGGAAAGGCAAACTACTTCAAGCAAGCACTCCTTATCACCACCATCATTACATTAATGTTATTACTAATCTTTAATGTAAGATCACCTGGAACAGACGTGTCAATCCCACCACCTCGTGGACCTCCACCTGTCTGCCCATCAGTAATCTCTGATCAATCCATTACTCCTCTGAAAAATACAAAACATTTCCTGGTCTCAGCCTTCATGGACCAGAGACTGACTGGATTTGACATACGAATCATTGGCATGTTTCGGAGAGACTCCATCCAGCCACTCCACTGCCTCTTCTGCTGTGCTGGACGTTTAAGTGAAGCTACTCCCACAAAAGTTTTTGTGCCCTCAGACCACTTTGGTTTTCCCATTGCTACCACATACATCATGTGTCAGATTCCTCAGAACTGTGACCCTACACATGTCACCCTTTTGACTCAGCCCAGTGCAGAGAATGTATCTGACCTCACATGGATTCCTATAAGAAACAAGAAAACCGTTGGAAAGGGTGAGGAAAAGATGAACTTCACCGTCTGCATTTCCAGCCTGTTTGGAGACTACAATAATGTGCTTCAGTTTGCACAGACTATGGAGGTGTACAGGTTAGTAAAGTATCAATTACCGTCCGCTCATCCTCAATCAGTTCATCTAGACAGTTTCTTTTTAGTAGAAACGTTTCACCCTCACTCCAGAGGGCTTCGTCAGTCAGAGTAGTCCCAAGCACACTGAAGTTACCCCACCAAGTAAACAACTTAAGTGGACCAACCAGTTTGCTGTAGCCAAGATGGTTTCTGGGGGCTGTCCTGTCCCTCGTCGACTCCTCCCAGGCAGGCAGACATGTCCAAAGTGGTTCAAGACAAGAAAGTTCATTCTCAATAGTCCAGGTATCAAATCCGCTCATTCTCAATCAGTTCATCTGGACAGTTTCTTTTTAGTAGAAACGTTTCACCCTCACTCCAGAGGGCTTCGTCAGTCAGAGTAGTCCCAAGCACACTGAAGTTACCCCACCAAGTAAACAACTTAAGTGGACCAACCAGTTTGCTGTAGCCAAGATGGTTTCTGGGGGCTGTCCTGTCCCTCGTCGACTCCTCCCAGGCAGGCAGACATGTCCACTTAAGTTGTTTACTTGGTGGGTAACTTCAGTGTGCTTGGGACTACTCTGACTGACGAAGCCCTCTGGAGTGAGGGTGAAACGTTTCTACTAAAAAGAAACTGTCCAGATGAACTGATTGAGAATGAGCGGATTTGATACCTGGACTATTGAGAATGAACTTTCTTGTCTTGAACCACTTTGGACATGTCTGCCTGCCTGGGAGGAGTCGACGAGGGACAGGACAGCCCCCAGAAACCATCTTGGCTACAGCAAACTGGTTGGTCCACTTAAGTTGTTTACTTGGTGGGGTAACTTCAGTGTGCTTGGGACTACTCTGACTGACGAAGCCCTCTGGAGTGAGGGTGAAACGTTTCTACTAAAAAGAAACTGTCCAGATGAACTGATTGAGAATGAGCGGATTTGATACCTGGACTATTGAGAATGAACTTACTTGTCTTGAACCACTTTGGATATGTCTGCCTGCCTGGCTGGGAGGAGTCGACGAGGGACAGGACAGCCCCCAGAAACCATAGTTGCCAAGTCCGCTTATTTCAAGCGGCATTGGGCTTGTTTTTTCCTGGAGTTGCTTTCAAATTTGATCAGCCGCTTGTGGCGGTTTTTTGGGCTTCTCGCGGACATTGAGTCGCTTATTTGTGCTTGTTTTTCAGTCGAGCAGTAATGCGAGTGGTAGGTAGTTTGTCACGCCCCCCTTCCACGTATGTTACGTCAAGGCGGATGTTACGTTCAGGTGCAGTTGGCGCAAGCGACAGTCAGAGCCGGTAAAACTATATAAGCGCGAGCAATTAATGATGAGTCAGCATGAGCAGCATATAGTGACACAACATATATATCTTGTATCATTCAACTATGTTAGTTTTTAGCAAACAAAATGATAAATTAATGAAAATTACTTTCAAAGTGAGTTTAAAATTAAAAACCGTGTTTCTTCACGGGACATCCGACTACACGCGAATGCAACATTGTTATTTATTCTTTGTCTATTCATTCATTCATTCAACCTTTATTTAGTCAGGTAAATCTCATTGAGCCTCGAGGGCTCATTTACAAAAGCGACCTGCTACAAACTAAAGAATTTAGTGAAATGTCTAGACAAGACAACGCTAATATGAGCTCTAAGTGGGGTAAATATGGAAAAAATATAATAAAGATTGGGAGAAAGAGCGTGCTCTTCAAGACTGGATCTGACCACGACCACAGATGGGAGAAAAATGCAAAATGTATTTTTATTTTTTAGACTGAATACGTTCTTTAATGTATAATTTTGCTTGTTATATGTAATGCCATAATAAATATGTTTATACTGTTTAAAACTGCCTTTTTTTACACAATGGGATGGGGTGCTTTTTTGGGGCTTTTTTTGAAAGAGCGAGTCGCTTGTTTGTGCTTGTTTTGAAGGAGCTGATCGCTTCTTTCGGTCTGGAGATCTGGCAACCCTGCCAGAAACCCTCTTGGCTACAGCAAACTGGTTGCTCCACTTAGTTGTTTACTTGGTGGGGTAACTTCAGTGTGCTTGGGACTACTCTGACTGACGAAGCCCTCTGGAGTGAGGGTGAAACGTTTCTACTAAAAAGAAACTGTCCAGATGAACTGATTGAGAATGAGCGGATTTGATACCTGGACTATTGAGAATGAACTTTCTTGTCTTGAACCACTTTGGACATGTCTGCCTGCCTGGGAGGAGTCGACGAGGG
>JBBPBX010031773.1:3687-28421 GCA_038048925.1 Garcialebias charrua | reverse complement strand
TACACTGGCTCCGCACGGCGGCGGTGAGCTGCGGCGAGCGGACGGCAGTCCGTCAAAATTAGAAATTTTTCTATTTCTGCCGGATGACGGAGCTGTGCCGGAGTCAACTTTTGAAGATTACGTCGCACCAACAGGAAAAGGAACGAGCACAACTTCCGTATTTACAAAATAAAATCACCACGGGCGGACTAATCCTAGCTCTATACGGATTTATTTGTACAAAAATGCTGTCAAACTATCATTTATGACTATTCTATGACTAAACTATTATATTTATGACTATGACTACACCTAATAACGCAATACAAGAAATAAATAAATAAAAAAGTATTTTATTCTGAAATGTAAACATCACTTCCTGTTGCTCAAACCATGTCCTGTCGCTTATTTACGAGAGAAGATCAAGGCAGCCTTTACTGTTGTTCTCCTTCTTCCACCGAATGAATTGTTTTGTTCTGACTTCATTATTTATCACTTGATTTATCGCGCAATCTCACAATTCCCGCGCATGCGTCTTGGAGCGGCGCATCCATGCGGACCTGAGCTGAGCGGAGGCAGTGGACTTTGGACTCGCTCAGCTGCGACCTGCGGAGCGGAGCGGACACGGACCGCGTGTAGTGTATTTTTGGGGTTACATAGCGCTTTCCAGCCCCCTTTTGAGGGGCCCCAAAGCACTTCACAGTACCAACCATCCACCCATTCATACACACATTCATACACCGGTAGAGGTAGACTGCCGTGCAAGGCGCTGCCTGTCCTACCAGGAGCAACCCGGGGTTAAGTGTCTTGCCCAGGGACACAACGAAAGACTTGCTGAGGAAGTCTTTCGGACGAAAGACGAAACGTTTCTACAAATTTTTTTTGCTTTGTTTTTTTTTTTTGTTTGTTTTTTGAATGTCCAGAGGACCAGACTTAACTTTTTTAGATTTTTTTTTTACCTGGATTATTGAGCATGCATCAGGGTGATTTAAAAAGTAGTTTTGCTACGTGCACCCACCCGCACGGGTGGGACCGCAGCATTTTCTTTAAAATTTAGCAATATAAACACTTTAAAAATATATATATTTGTTAGCTGACATTAAAGCAAAAGTGATTCTGAGCTTAAAGCTCCGCTGACATCATCTTTTAACTTTCCATAAAATGGCATAACATATATATATATTAAGATTGACCTCTGATCGTTTTTGCTAAAACAATGTTAAATTAATTAAAATTCCTCTCAAAAATAGTTTAAAATTAGCGCCTTTTTTTTACATGATAAATACGGATTTTCCCGTCGCGCGATTATGACGTCAGACACAGACGAAGATGCAAACGCATCCGTCCGATTTAGCCATTTAAAACTTTATGTTTTAGCGGTTTGTCTTCAGAGAAGCCAAAGTTATTTCGAGTAAACAGCAGGTTATAATTTTTTTTCAGTTCTTGGCATAAACCAACACAGACATGTTCCTGTTTTTAGTGTTTTACATGCTTTATATTAGTAGCTGTATTATGATGCGAAGCCACGGAGCTCCCAGGCGGGAGCTGAAACAGCTGCCGTAATCAGAGCGCCCAACCCGGCATGAAAAAGAAAAACACACCGCTGGCTGAAGCCCTGAGCTCGATGGAATGTCCGGCGTAAAACTAACTTGACCGCGGTTTAATGTGACGCAGATGTGTTTATATAGCTCTGCTCTGCAAACATTGAACGTTGTTGTCTTGCGGTGTTGAGTGTAAAATATTTCCGTGACACAACGCACATGTTACGATGAAAAGTCGGCTAGCTGCTAGCATGCACTCACCAGTGTTGTCCGATCTTGCGACAGGAACAAGCGTCCAGCTCCATGTAAACAATCCATCTTGCGACAGGAACAAGCGTCCAGCTCCATGTAAACAATCCATGAACAAACGACCCGCTCTTTCCAAACGATGCCAAAACAAACCCAACAGAGTACTCAGTCAGCCCCTCACGCTTGTAGCTGCCTGCAAACTATGAACTGGATTTCCTGAATGTGAGGCGGGTCTTGTTACTCTGGGTTCATGAGACACGCCTCCGTTCAGGAAATCCATTCCATAGTTTGAAGCCAACGTGCATCATGGGTTGGATCGATACGTAAACAAGGCTGGTATCGGTATGTGCCATGAGCATGGTTCCGCTTCTGCTCGGAGGGCGGGCCAGGGTCCATCTTACACGGGCACGGGCCCGTGTGTAGAACCGCCACAGACTTTGGCTTCTCTGAAGACAAACCGCTAAAATATAAAGTTTTAAATGGCTAAATTGGACGGATGCGTTTGCATCTTCGTCCATTGTATCAATGTGCGCAGTTGACGGAGTCTGTGTCTGACGTCATAATCGCGCGACGGGAAAATCCATATTTATCATGTAAAAAAGGCGCTAATTTTAAACTATTTTTGAGAGGAATTTTAATTAATTTAACATTGTTTTAGCAAAAACGATCAGAGGTCAATCTTAATATATATATATATGTTGTGCCATTTTATGGAAAGTTAAAATATGATGTCAGTGGAGCTTTAACCGTTCTATAATAAATTCATGTAATGGTCAAATCTGCTGGATTTAAATTGTTTCACTTTGACGTCTTCCAAACGGTCGCGAAAATCAATTATAAATAAATCGAATTTTAGCTAAAAAATCTCCTACAGCTAGCAGTTTGTAAATGTCCATCCAGTGATTACTTTCTGTAAGTTTCATCAAAATCTGTCGTGTGGTTCTTTACCTATTTTGCAACAGTAAAACACTGAGCTAACAGTAGTTCAGACCTCCAGAGAGCAGGAGGCCGTGCTGCGACAGAGTGAGTCCGACCAGAGGAGACTGCCTTCGGACACATGAGCCACGAACGGTCGGTGGACCCTAGCGGCCAAAACTGGTACTGCACCATTTTTGCCAAAATGAAAAACTGTCATATCTCAGTCAAAAATTGGTCTAAAAATATGGGAAAAATCCATAAATATGTCGCTTCGCCCTATAAGTCGCAGGGCATGCAAATTAGGCAAAAAGGTGTGACTTGTATGCCAGAAAATACGGTACTGGCTTCCAGTTCAGCTAGAATTCTTGTGAAACTGTAGTTTTACCATCCATATCTTTGCACATACTAACTCTATTGGCTTATAGCTGAAAATAACAACTCAATGAACAAAACGAAAAAACACAAAGAGGACGCTGCTCTAACATTTAAACATGTGAAAGTTTATTTTTCCCAAAGGCAACAAACAAACAATATGTCAAAGTACCAAACCTGTTAGGTGGTATATGCATACTTGTGTACGGAGCTGCACCCATGTCCACCCGTGCATACACAGTAGCAATCTCACAGTCCTGCAGGTCAGGGTCAATCAGTCATCCTCCAGTGAGAGTTGGAGGTTCAGTTCCACAAGTATTCAGTCCGATATTGAAGTGCCCCTGGTCAAGACACTGAGGCCCTACTGCCTCTGCTGTGTCTCATCATCAGTGTATGAATGTGATCTAACACACTGATTAGACCCTATGGAATGATTTATTCAGGTTAGCTTTGTGTACCTGTGTAGATAGGTCAACAGATTGTTGCAAAGTGCTAAAGTTGTCTGGTTGGCTAGTGGTGCGGTAAATAAGAAGCGGCTTCGGATGTTGTCAGTCCATAGAATGGGCGTTATTAGCTGTTATCATCTCCATATACTAGCGGTGAAACTGCCCAATCTACCTCCTAGCATGTTCAAAAGAACTTTATCAGCGTTATTATCACTGTGAGTAGGCAGCATGTTTTTATAAACCCGTAAGTGTTGTGTTTTTGTTTTATTCAGCTTATGTAACTGTTTTCCTAAACCTAACCTTAAACCTAACCCAAGACCCTAAACCTAACGCCAGAGCCTTAACTATAAACTTTAACACGTAGCTAAAGACGGAGCCTGCTGTCATCGCTACCATCAGTGACAGCATACTTTTAAACCTACTAGCATTAATCCATTACAAGGTACAGGAGGGGCAGTCTGACCACTACGTATGGGGATGATAATAACTGATAATAGCCATTTAATGGTTGATAACATCCGAAGCGGGTGCAATAAGTTAGTCCAATTACCATTTATTTAGAATTTTAATAGTAAATACTTTCTTCCTGTGTGGCATTAACAACCCATCATACAGACTGAGGAAGTCTTTCGGACGAAAGACGAAACGTTTCTGCAGTTTTTTTGAATGTCCAGAGGACCTGGGGCCTCATGTACAAAGACTTGCGTGGACTTCTTACTGAAAAGTGACGTACGGTCAAATCCAGAAAACGGCGTGCACACAAAAAAAATCCAGATGTATCAAACTGTGCGTACGCCGGAATCCACGCACATTGCTTTTGTACATCACAATCAACGTGGAATTGAGCGCACATGAGAGAGTGGCCGACTCCGCCTTTGACACGCCTCCATATAAATATGCAAATTCATTTAAATATGCCCTGCACGAGAGGAATGTCGTCATTGCTCTATTGCAAATCATGTCGAAACGTGGAAAAAAGAGGAACTTCACGGACTGTGAACTGGAGACACTTCTGAGTGAGGTAGAGAGGCACGGAAAAAGGTTTTGTTTGGCACGCGTAGGCAAGGGGGGTTCGGGGGGTTCGAACGAACCACCCACTTTTAAACGAGAAGTTGACCAAGCTATACTAACATGCCTAGATAGGTCACTGGGAAGCGCGTTTGCCTTCCGTCCCAAACCTCATGAGTTCAATTCCCACATGGTACAACGTTTTTTTTTTTTTATTCATTCCAGATTTAAAGAACACAAGAAAACTATTTAAAAAAAACAACAAGAAATAAAACAATACATGAAATGAAAGGAAGCAGAAGATTTCTTGTTGTTTTGTAAATAGTTTTCTTGTGTTTTTTAAATCTGGAATGAATTTAAAAAAAAAAAAAACATTGTACCATGCGGGAATTGAACTCATGAGGTTTGGGACGGAAGGCGAACGCGCTTCCCAGTGACCTATCTAGGCATGTTAGTATAGCTTGGTCAACTTCTTATTTAAACGAACCGCACCTCATAAGGCCATTGTTGTCAATATTGTTGCCACTATTTTGCGCATGCTTTTGTATCCACTCATCTAATTGCGTCCATGTGGATGTAATAATTGTTAATCATGTGTGTTTGGTGGGAATAATAATTATTTTCACATCATGAACAGTTTCTCAGAGTCACCTGTAAGTGTCGCTAATGGAACCAAAACCACAGAAACGTGCGTACGCCAGCCTTGGAGTTGGCGTGGGGATGCGCACATTTCCACGTTCAGTTCTGTTTTGATACATACGGAGTTTTGCGTGGAAAATGGCGTCCGCAAGGTTTTTGTGCGTACGCACCGTTGATACATGAGGCCCCAGACTTAGCTTTTTTAGATAAACACATCATACACTTCTACTCCATCACCTTTGAATTGAATGGCATTAACAACCCGTCATAAACTTCTACTCCATCACCTCTGAATTGAATGGCATTAACAACCCGTCATACACTTCTACTCCATCACCTCTGAATTGAATGGCATTAACAACCTGTCATACACTTCTACTCCATCACCTCTGAATTGAATGGCATTAACAACCTGTCATAAACTTCTACTCCATCACCTCTGAATTGAATGGCATTAACAACCTGTCATACACTTCTACTCCATCACCTCTGAATTGAATGGCATTAACAACCTGTCATAAACTTCTACTCCATCACCTCTGAATTGAATGGCATTAACAACCTGTCATAAACTTCTACTCCATCACCTCTGAATTGAATGGCATTAACAACCCGTCATAAACTTCTACTCCATCACCTCTGAATTGAATGGCATTAACAACCTGTCATACACTTCTACTCCATCACCTCTGAATTGAATGGCATTAACAACCCGTCATACACTTCTACTCCATCACCTCTGAATTGAATGGCATTAACAACCTGTCATACACTTCTACTCCATCACCTCTGAATTGAATGGCATTAACAACCCGTCATACACTTCTACTCCATCACCTCTGAATTGAATGGCATTAACAACCCGTCATACACTTCTACTCCATCACCTCTGAATTGAATGGCATTAACAACCTGTCATAAACTTCTACTCCATCACCTCTGAATTGAATGGCATTAACAACCCGTCATAAACTTCTACTCCATCACCTCTGAATTGAATGGCATTAACAACCCGTCATAAACTTCTACTCCATCACCTCTGAATTGAATGGCATTAACAACCCGTCATACATTTCTACTCCATCACCTCTGAATTGAATGGCATTAACAACCTGTCATAAACTTCTACTCCATCACCTCTGAATTGAATGGCATTAACAACCCGTCATAAACTTCTACTCCATCACCTCTGAATTGAATGGCATTAACAACCCGTCATACACTTCTACTCCATCACCTCTGAATTGAATGGCATTAACAACCCGTCATACACTTCTACTCCATCACCTCTGAATTGAATGGCATTAACAACCCGTCATACACTTCTACTCCATCACCTCTGAATTGAATGGCATTAACAACCCGTCATACTTCTACTCCATCACCTCTGAATTGAATGGCATTAACAACCCGTCATAACTTCTACTCCATCACCTCTGAATTGAATGGCATTAACAACCCGTCATACACTTCTACTCCATCACCTCTGAATTGAATGGCATTAACAACCCGTCATACACTTCTACTCCATCACCTCTGAATTGAATGGCATTAACAACCCGTCATACACTTCTACTCCATCACCTCTGAATTGAATGGCATTAACAACCCGTCATACACTTCTACTCCATCACCTCTGAATTGAATGGCATTAACAACCCGTCATACACTTCTACTCCATCACCTCTGAATTGAATGGCATTAACAACCCGTCATACACTTCTACTCCATCACCTCTGAATTGAATGGCATTAACAACCCGTCATACACTTCTACTCCATCACCTCTGAATTGAATGGCATTAACAACCCGTCATACACTTCTACTCCATCACCTCTGAATTGAATGGCATTAACAACCCGTCATACACTTCTACTCCATCACCTCTGAATTGAATGGCATTAACAACCCGTCATACATTTCTACTCCATCACCTCTGAATTGAATGGCATTAACAACCCGTCATACACTTCTACTCCATCACCTCTGAATTGAATGGCATTAACAACCCGTCATACATTTCTACTCCATCACCTCTGAATTGAATGGCATTAACAACCCGTCATACACTTCTACTCCATCACCTCTGAATTGAATGGCATTAACAACCCGTCATACATTTCTACTCCATCACCTCTGAATTGAATGGCATTAACAACCTGTCATACTCCATCACCTCTGAATTGAATGGCATTAACAACCCGTCATACATTCTACTCCATCACCTCTGAATTGAATGGCATTAACAACCCGTCATACACTTCTACTCCATCACCTCTGAATTGAATGGCATTAACAACCCGTCATACACTTCTACTCCATCACCTCTGAATTGAATGGCATTAACAACCCGTCATACACTTCTACTCCATCACCTCTGAATTGAATGGCATTAACAACCCGTCATACACTTCTACTCCATCACCTCTGAATTGAATGGCATTAACAACCCGTCATACACTTCTACTCCATCACCTCTGAATTGAATGGCATTAACAACCCGTCATACACTTCTACTCCATCACCTCTGAATTGAATGGCATTAACAACCCGTCATACTTCTACTCCATCACCTCTGAATTGAATGGCATTAACAACCCGTCATACACTTCTACTCCATCACCTCTGAATTGAATGGCATTAACAACCCGTCATACACTTCTACTCCATCACCTCTGAATTGAATGGCATTAACAACCCGTCATACACTTCTACTCCATCACCTCTGAATTGAATGGCATTAACAACCCGTCATACACTTCTACTCCATCACCTCTGAATTGAATGGCATTAACAACCCGTCATACACTTCTACTCCATCACCTCTGAATTGAATGGCATTAACAACCCGTCATACACTTCTACTCCATCACCTCTGAATTGAATGGCATTAACAACCCGTCATACATTTCTACTCCATCACCTCTGAATTGAATGGCATTAACAACCCGTCATACACTTCTACTCCATCACCTCTGAATTGAATGGCATTAACAACCCGTCATACATTTCTACTCCATCACCTCTGAATTGAATGGCATTAACAACCCGTCATACTCCATCACCTCTGAATTGAATGGCATTAACAACCCGTCATACATTTCTACTCCATCACCTCTGAATTGAATGGCATTAACAACCCGTCATACATTTCTACTCCATCACCTCTGAATTGAATGGCATTAACAACCTGTCATACTCCATCACCTCTGAATTGAATGGCATTAACAACCCGTCATACATTTCTACTCCATCACCTCTGAATTGAATGGCATTAACAACCCGTCATACACTTCTACTCCATCACCTCTGAATTGAATGGCATTAACAACCCGTCATACTCCATCACCTCTGAATTGAATGGCATTAACAACCCGTCATACACTTCCGCTCCATCACCTCTGAATTGAATGGCATTAACAACCCGTCATACTCCATCACCTCTGAATTGAATGGCATTAACAACCCGTCATACTCCATCACCTCTGAATTGAATGGCATTAACAACCCGTCATACACTTCTACTCCATCACCTCTGAATTGAATGGCATTAACAACCCGTCATACTCCATCACCTCTGAATTGAATGGCATTAACAACCTGTCATACACTTCTACTCCATCACCTCTGAATTGAATGGCATTAACAACCCGTCATACACTTCTACTCCATCACCTCTGAATTGAATGGCATTAACAACCCGTCATACACTTCTACTCCATCACCTCTGAATTGAATGGCATTAACAACCCGTCATACATTTCTACTCCATCACCTCTGAATTGAATGGCATTAACAACCCGTCATACACTTCTACTCCATCACCTCTGAATTGAATGGCATTAACAACCCGTCATACACTTCTACTCCATCACCTCTGAATTGAATGGCATTAACAACCCGTCATACACTTCTACTCCATCACCTCTGAATTGAATGGCATTAACAACCTGTCATACACTTCTACTCCATCACCTCTGAATTGAATGGCATTAACAACCCGTCATACACTTCTACTCCATCACCTCTGAATTGAATGGCATTAACAACCCGTCATACACTTCTACTCCATCACCTCTGAATTGAATGGCATTAACAACCCGTCATACATTCTACTCCATCACCTCTGAATTGAATGGCATTAACAACCCGTCATACACTTCTACTCCATCACCTCTGAATTGAATGGCATTAACAACCCGTCATACATTTCTACTCCATCACCTCTGAATTGAATGGCATTAACAACCCGTCATACACTTCTACTCCATCACCTCTGAATTGAATGGCATTAACAACCCGTCATACATTTCTACTCCATCACCTCTGAATTGAATGGCATTAACAACCCGTCATACACTTCTACTCCATCACCTCTGAATTGAATGGCATTAACAACCCGTCATTTCTACTCCATCACCTCTGAATTGAATGGCATTAACAACCCGTCATACACTTCTACTCCATCACCTCTGAATTGAATGGCATTAACAACCCGTCATACACTTCTACTCCATCACCTCTGAATTGAATGGCATTAACAACCCGTCATACACTTCTACTCCATCACCTCTGAATTGAATGGCATTAACAACCCGTCATACACTTCTACTCCATCACCTCTGAATTGAATGGCATTAACAACCCGTCATACACTTCTACTCCATCACCTCTGAATTGAATGGCATTAACAACCCGTCATACTCCATCACCTCTGAATTGAATGGCATTAACAACCCGTCATACACTTCTACTCCATCACCTCTGAATTGAATGGCATTAACAACCCGTCATACACTTCTACTCCATCACCTCTGAATTGAATGGCATTAACAACCCGTCATACACTTCTACTCCATCACCTCTGAATTGAATGGCATTAACAACCCGTCATACACTTCTGCTCCATCACCTCTGAATTGAATGGCATTAACAACCCGTCATACTTCTACTCCATCACCTCTGAATTGAATGGCATTAACAACCCGTCATACATTTCTACTCCATCACCTCTGAATTGAATGGCATTAACAACCCGTCATACATTTCTACTCCATCACCTCTGAATTGAATGGCATTAACAACCCGTCATACATTTCTACTCCATCACCTCTGAATTGAATGGCATTAACAACCCGTCATACATTTCTACTCCATCACCTCTGAATTGAATGGCATTAACAACCTGTCATACTCCATCACCTCTGAATTGAATGGCATTAACAACCCGTCATACATTTCTACTCCATCACCTCTGAATTGAATGGCATTAACAACCCGTCATACATTTCTACTCCATCACCTCTGAATTGAATGGCATTAACAACCTGTCATACTCCATCACCTCTGAATTGAATGGCATTAACAACCCGTCATACATTTCTACTCCATCACCTCTGAATTGAATGGCATTAACAACCCGTCATACACTTCTACTCCATCACCTCTGAATTGAATGGCATTAACAACCCGTCATACTCCATCACCTCTGAATTGAATGGCATTAACAACCCGTCATACACTTCTGCTCCATCACCTCTGAATTGAATGGCATTAACAACCCGTCATACTCCATCACCTCTGAATTGAATGGCATTAACAACCCGTCCTACTCCATCACCTCTGAATTGAATGGCATTAACAACCCGTCATACACTTCTACTCCATCACCTCTGAATTGAATGGCATTAACAACCCGTCATACTCCATCACCTCTGAATTGAATGGCATTAACAACCCGTCATACACTTCCGCTCCATCACCTCTGAATTGAATGGCATTAACAACCCGTCATACTCCATCACCTCTGAATTGAATGGCATTAACAACCCGTCATACACTTCTACTCCATCACCTCTGAATTGAATGGCATTAACAACCCGTCATACTCCACCACCTCTGAATTGAATGGCATTAACAACCCGTCATACACTTCCGCTCCATCACCCCTCCCTGCCTCCTCTGTGTGGCACGAATCCCCCCTCCCTCCCTCCCACCAGTGAGTGGGCTGAGAGTCACTTATTACTCCGTCATCCTGCTGCTGCGCACAGCTGAGGCCACGGACTGCGGTAGATGCGGGGACGAGCCGCGGCGGGTGAGGATGCGCGCGGATGCAGCAGGAGCCAGGAAGGATCCGGATGATGCGTTTGGTGTATCCTCCCAGAACAAAAGGACTCGTCTAAATCCTGGGATCCTGACTGGTGCAGGCCAACTGGAATGATCAGGTCAGGATGCTTCACAGAGGAAACATCTGGAATCAGTGAGGAGACAGGAGGACAATAAATAAAGGACACGTCCTCCAAAAGGACAAAGCATCCAATCAGGTGAGAAAGAATCAGAGCAGCTGCTGTTTTTAGGTTTTACTGCTTCATCTGCTCACTTCCTGCTCTCACGAGCGGCCCACTCCTATTTTAGAGCATTTCAGGTTAAATATTTTAACACATGGAGGCTTCTGCATTTTAGCTTCTCCGACATGAAGCGCAGGACGTCTAATCACGTTTCAGTAAAACAAATAAAGGCCTAATTTTAAGTCAATTTAAAATATACAAAAGGGTTTGAAGCTTTGTACTGTATTTTCCAAAGGGTCAAAAACAAGCCACTAAATGTAATACATAACATTTGTTTATTAAAAAGATAGACCTCCTCACACATATTTCTTTTTTATTATACAGGTAAGCAAAGTAATAAAAACTAGACAAAATAATAACCACTAACTAAAATTAATTGGAAGCCAATAGTTGACCCACACAAACAGCCGAAGTGACTGAAAACAGCTTCAGGCGAGTGTTTACACTGAGAGCGTACCCTCATGTCAGGTTTAGTATCAGCAGAGAAACAGCACACTTTGATATTGTTCAGGATAACTTTTTATATGATTCATTTCACACTTTGCATGAAAACCATGAAGGCAACAAATAAATATTTACATTTGTTTGTAATTTTTAGCTGATTCGGTGCGATTGAATGCATTAAAGGCACTCAGGATGACAATCATTTATAATTATGAATTAAAAAGTTAAAATAATTTGTATAGCTCAGTTGAATTAAACTGAGACAAGAAGTTTTTCCAATCAACTGGTAAATGTTGTTCAGTCAGACGAGGAGCTTGGCGGATGTTTTTCACCAAAATATCTCCTTCGATCGCTGCAGTCAGCTGGTCTCAAACTGTTTTTATCATTTTAGAAGTATTTAAGACAGCTGCTGTTTGATTATTATTATACTTTGTAAATAAAGTAGCTGGACCTCTCATCTAACACACACCACTTTACATTCAGGTCCTCACACTTCCGCTTTTTAAAACTTGGGCCCTTGGTTATTCGGAGGTTGATTGTGGAAAAAGTTGCACGTTTATGCTGTATTGTTGAACGTGCACCATGTGGCTTCAGAGGGCAGTAAATTTGACAGTCATCGACGTAAAAATGAAAAGATGTGCCGTGTTTATGAAAAAAAGCACCTAGTGGCTGGCAGCAGGTATTAAGAAAAGAGAAAAGAAGAGGACCAAGAATGGACCCCTGTGGTACCCCCCACCAAAGAGCTGCCAATTGTTGAAAAAAACAACTTGATGTTGACACTAGGCCTGTCAAAATAAACAATAAATCAATTAGTCACATGATAAATAAAATTATCAACCTCATTTTCATTTATCAGCTTTATCGTTTCTTTGTGTCTCTCTTTCTACTGAAGACACCGGATGACAAAAAGCTCATCCCCGGTGCTCTTCACTAACCCCTCCCTTTCTCTTTAAAATCTGTTTTAACCATCCAAAATCACAGTTTTGGATTGTTACAAGCAGATAATCTGAGAAGCTAAGCTACGAGCTAAGCTAACTGGCCAACCTCGGGTTAAAACCTCCGTCTTGTCAAAGCCCCAAAATTCATGGTTGAAACCCGTGACTTTGTGTAAAACGTGTGTCAAAGTCAAGGCCCGGGGACCAAATGTGACCCTCGTTGACATCTTATGTGGCCCCCAAGATGATATGTGGCACGTAAAATACAAAGTACTTCTATTGCATGAATTTTTTTCAGTAATCTTTGATTATGATGTCGAAAACACATCAGAGAACAACAGATGAGACCAAGCAAACTTGTCGAGGAACCTGTGACCAAGAAGAGATGTTGGGTATCTAACTTGAGTTAATGTAGATTCTGAAATTGGCCCTTGGTTCAAAAAAGGTTTTAATCCCCCCAACCCCCTACTTTGTAAGTGAGTTTGACACCCCTGGTCTAAAAAAATATATAATTCTGCAAAAAGAAGCTGAGAACTTGTTTACTGATTTTTCATTTAAAACCTTTGTGTGAAAAATGCTAAAGAGCTCAAACCACACAGTGTCCACCATTTTGAGAACCATTAAAACAGGAAGGAAAGACAGCCCATGCAAGGGACCTCCCTCCCATTTTTCTTAAAGAGACACACTGTTCGCTCCCTCACTATCCATCCTTCGGTTCAAACAGTCTTATACTGCCATCAGTGGTCAAAAAATGTACTACACAAAAATTTACCAGCATTTCTTATTTAATTTGACAATAATTACTAATTATTGTCAAATTTCAAACAATATTATTGTTTATCGCAAATAACTTCTGAGACAATTAATCGCCCAGCAAAATTTGTTATCGTGACAGGCCTAGTTGACTCATAAGGTTCTGTCAGAGAGGTAGAGCCTAAACATTTGCAGGCCCACCCACTGTTCCCACCTGGAAATGAGGATGTCCTGGTCAGTGGTGTCAAAAGCAGATGTAAGGTCCAATAGGACCAGTAGCACAGAATGACAGTCCACTCGTAAACTAGGGCTGTAGTGATACAATAATCTCACGATACGATACACAATATTCTGCTCACGATACAATGTATATTGCGATACTCAGCAAACGATACAATTCAATACACTTTTGCGATTTTCTGAAATATTTTAGAGGGACAGAGTGATTTTGGTGACATTTTGAGACTGTTATAGCCTTGGATTGAATTAATTTAACTGAAAACTGATTAAAAGCACCAACTACACAATACCTGGCTCTGGTTGGACATGGACACAGACTTAAAGTCGACAGCTGGACAAAATGAATCAAAGAAGTGGTGAGAAAACATGTTTCTTTCAATTGAAACAGTAAAAACTGTAGCTTACATGCATTTGTAAAGTAAATAAAGTGCACCAAGTGCCCTGCTCTGAATAGTTTGAAACCTTTTTAACCTTGACACTTAACATCTGAAGGAATCACTCTAAGTGCTTGGTAAGTAAACAGTAATATGACTTCTCCAAAACAGTCTATAATTCAAGTAATGAAGAACATTTAACTTCAAATGCACCCATCTTAGCAGAGCAGCCTGTAGATAGACCCTGACTAAAAAGTGAACTCTAACAGAAAGTCTACTCTGCAGACCTAATCACTCTCCCGGTGAAGCAAGCAGTGAGTGAGCAGGGTGACAGTTGGATGTTGCGATACTTGCAGATGAATATCGATTTTTTTCTTTCCCAGAAAAAAACGATATACTGTATATCGCAAAATCGATATAGCCCTACTGTAAACCACGGTAGTTTCCATGCCAGGTCACCAGGTGGTGCTGTGATTTGTGCGTTTCAACAACACGAGCTCGAACATCTCAGTCCCCCAGCATGAACACTGTTACATCCTGCACGTTTCCCCAGGAAGTGCTGTCCGCCAACGTTGCTGTCGTTCATTTACCGATGACCCTCAGCAGGGAGGGGAGTGAGATCAATCTGCATGTGAGTTTAGCTGCAACGGAGCATTTCTCACCACGATCTCCAGTTCAGCTCCCTGAAGGATCTTCAGCTGCAGAATAATGCTCAGTTGTTGTTGTTGTTTTAATGGAAGCACTTTGTGATTTATATCTGTAAAACGTGCTCAACTTGACGTTTTAACTGATACATCGACTGTTTCTTCCTTTTTTAAATCGTTACGACTCTTTAACGTCCCGTTTTGTCCCATTTCTCCGCAGCTGGTTGTTCTGACGGCTGGTCGGGCCTCCCGGCCGACAGAGGGGTCAGTGAAGGCATCGTCTCTGAGCATCGCAGTGGAAGAGAACTCCTCGTTACGTCGGCTCTCGTCAGCTCTGACCTGCATGGTTCTCCTCTTCGCACGGAGGAGCTCCCAGTTGGGGGAATAAAAAAAAAAATATGGAAACGACTCCTGGTTGGCGCCGGGCACCAGAAGGAACTCCAAACATGTGAGATTTTAAAAAAAAGGAGCCATGCTTCTTCCTTTTGGCCTTGCTGTCAGAAAACAGCTGCGGCGTGATCTTTAGTTTACGTTCTTACACGTCCGGGTCCTCCGGACTCGCTGCGTCTTATCGAAGCAAAGAAAAAGCCCACAAATCCTCGATGAGGCCCACAAGCAGCACCATGCTCCAGCAGAACAACAACAACAACTACCCCTGCCTCCGCCAGGCGGACATCCTGCAGAAGTGCTCCAGAACATCCCTGCTCTTCCCCGGCCGGCTGGAGCTGGGGGACCTGCCGCTGGTCCGCGGGCTCCGGGCCTGGGCTCTGTGTTCCAAGAACCGCCGCAAGGCCGGCGGTCTGCCGTGGGGAGGGAAAGCCCCCGCAGGTGCTCCCCTGGGCCGGAGGACCTCCAGGCCCGCAGACGTGCACCTGAGCGGGTACGGGCCGGACGCCAGAGCTCTGGTGACGGTGGCCACGCTGAAGCCCTCCGAGGGCAGCGGGAAGACACAGACCCGATGCCTTCTCCTCCGGACCGAGAAAGGCAGCTGCCTGTACTCCACGGCAAAGCCCAGTCCCGGGGGGGCGACGAGCGCGGCGCCCGGGGTGGTCGGAGAGTGGCTGAAGGGGAAACCGGGGAGAGCGGAGTCTCCGCCTGGGCAGGATGCGGCCAACCGGGTCAGGGTGCGATCGGACCGGAGGTGGAGGAAGTCCGGCAACGCAGGACAAGAGAGGAAAGAGCGGCAGCAGATGACTGAACGGCAGGAAGAGCCGGACAAAGGAGGTCCGGAGAGCCCGCGGCAGAACGTCGGCAGAACCAGAGGCTGCCGCAGCGCTTCTCCCGAACGCCGCTCCCCGTGTGGACGGAGGAGCCGGGACGAACAGGAGGACGGCGAAAGTCTGGACAAAACGAACGAAGCAAAGGGACAGGAAGCAGAACCGAACCCCGACCCAGAACCCGACCGAGCCTCCAGCAGCTGCGATGCCGACGAAGGAGGAGAAACAACCGAAGAGTGCAGGACTCGAACGTCTCGCGTCCTGGACGACTTCGCAGGAGCAGAAGATGCAAACCCAGATGTTGTGAGGGGACGTGCAAACCCAGATGTTGTGAGGGGACGTGCAAACCCAGATGTTGTGAGGGGACGTGCAAATCCAGATGTTGTGAGGGGACGTGCAGGGGACACGATGGAGACACGGCGGGACAGAGAACCAGAAGCTTCTGATGATGAAGGTCCAGGATCAGAGAACCCAACCGAGTCCTTCAGCTCTGCACTCAGACCAGCTGAGGCCTCCGCTCCTCAAGAGGGTAAAGCTTCCAGTTCTGGTCCTGAGCTGGACTTTAGCTGTTTTCCAGAACCGAACGTTGCAGCAGAGGAGAGCAACACGGCGATGGAGGACTCCAAAAAGAAGAAAGTTGTAGTTTCCTTAAAAGACAGCCAGGTGACGGAGAAAGAACCCGTTTCTTCCGGTTCTGAGTCCGAGAGACAAACTGTGGACGGAGAGGACGGGTCCACCGGCACCGGGCCGGACGGTTCTGGAGCCGAGGCCTCGGAGGATGAAGAAGACTGCGGTCCACAGTCAGAGGAGTCCTGGAAGGACGAGGACACCTCCGGACAAACAATCATCGCACGAGTTGAACCCAACACGTGCGTCTTTAATCCTGAGGCCCTCTTTAGCCCCGCCCCTTCTCTGCCCCCCCGGGCATCCATGGCAACTGACCCACCGAGTCTGGAGGCTGAGGAGGAACACGAGGCGACAAGAGGAGCCAAAGAAGAGAGAAGGAGGCGAGGGGACGAGCTGGAGGACAGGGGCTCCACCGTGGACCCCGAGGAGGCGACGGAGGAGGAGGAGGAGGAGGAGGAGGAAGATGAGTTTGGAGTGTTCGTGCAGGCGGAGGGGGAGCCGGCCTGGAGCGAGGGGGTTAACGTGTCCACCCCGGTGCCTTGTGGGAGCAGAGGGAGGGTCGGTAAGTTTCAGCTCATGTAGCTGTTCTGAGTCTTGTTTTCGTCTTTCAGATTTATTTTAGCTGTTTTTTGTTTTGAACCCTCAGACGTGACAGAAACAGCCGAGAGACGTTTGTAGATTCAACCACATTTAAACATCCGCACTCTGTGCCTGGATTATCTGAGAGGATTAAAGCGTTGTTAACCTGTTGTGCACCTTCAGGAATGCAGCTGCACACTTTCAGTTGACATCAAGGCCAGTGAGTCGCTCAGAGCCGAACTCCATGATGCTGCACGTCCACTCCTCTTCCTCTCCTCCTTCCATGAAGATATGTGCAGCTGATTGATTCAAACACAAGCTCTGGTTTCTGTCAGACAGAGAATGACTGCAGGAACATTAAAAAAGCTAAATGTAGCAAAACAATAGCTAAAACCTGCGATTAGCAAAAACAAAGCTACAAGCTCCAATTAGCAACAGTCAGCTAAAAGCTATAATTATTCAAATCAAAGCACAAAGCTAAATGTAGCAAAACAATAGCTAAAACCTGCAATTAGCGACAACATAGCTACAAGCTCCAATTAGCAACAGTCATCTAAAAGCTATAATTATTCAAATCAAAGCACAAAGCTAAATGTAGCAAAACAATAGCTAAAACCTGCAATTAGCAACAACATAGCTACAAGCTCCAATTAGCAACAGTCATCTAAAAGCTATAATTATTCAAATCAAAGCACAAAGCTAAATGTAGCAAAACAATAGCTAAAACCTGCAATTAGCGACAACATAGCTACAAGCTCCAATTAGCAACAGTCATCTAAAAGCTATAATTATTCAAATCAAAGCACAAAGCTAAATGTAGCAAAACAATAGCTAAAACCTGCAATTAGCAACAACATAGCTACAAGCTCCAATTAGCAACAGTCAGCTAAAAGCTATAATTATTCAAATCAAAGCACAAAGCTAAATGTAGCAAAACAATAGCTAAAACCTGCAATTAGCGACAACATAGCTACAAGCTCCAATTAGCAACAGTCATCTAAAAGCTATAATTATTCAAATCAAAGCACAAAGCTAAATGTAGCAAAACAATAGCTAAAACCTGCAATTAGCAACAACATAGCTACAAGCTCCAATTAGCAACAGTCAGCTAAAAGCTATAATTATTCAAATCAAAGCACAAAGCTAAATGTAGCAAAACAATAGCTAAAACCTGCAATTAGCAACAACATAGCTACAAGCTCCAATTAGCAACAGTCAGCTAAAAGCTATAATTATTCAAATCAAAGCACAAAGCTAAATGTAGCAAAACAATAGCTAAAACCTGCAATTAGCGACAACATAGCTACAAGCTCCAATTAGCAACAGTCATCTAAAAGCTATAATTATTCAAATCAAAGCACAAAGCTAAATGTAGCAAAACAATAGCTAAAACCTGCAATTAGCAACAACATAGCTACAAGCTCCAATTAGCAACAGTCAGCTAAAAGCTATACCAGTAATTATTTTAATCAAAGCGCAAAGCTAAATGTAGCAAAACAATAGCTAAAACCTGCAATTAGCAACAACATAGCGACAAGCTCCAATTAGCAACAGTCAGCTAAAGGCTATAATTATTCAAATCAAAGCGCAAAGCTAAATGAAGCAAAACAATAGCTAAAACATGCAATTAGCAACAACAAAGCTACAAGCTCCAATTAGCAACAGTCAGCTAAAAGCTGTAATTATTCAAATCAAAGCACAAAGCTAAATGTAGCAAAACAATAGCTAAAACCTGCAATTAGCAACAACATAGCTCCAAGCTCCAATTAGCAACAGTCAGCAAAAAGCTATAATTATTCAAATCAAATTAAAGCGCAAAGCTAAATGTGGCAAAAGAATAGCTAAAAGCTGTACTTAAGACAGTAACTAAAAGGTAAATGTAGCTAAACAATAGCTAAAAGTGCTGTTAGCAACAACATAGCTCAATACCTCATACCTCAATCCAGGGAATTAGATTATGGAATGGCTTGGAGAATGTAGTTAAAAATGCCAAGTCACTGTTTACATTTAAGAAAATGATCAAAAGGAATTTGTTGAAAAAATATATATGAATTAGCATAATGTGTATTGTATCAATTATTAGTTATGTATTAGTATTAGTATTAGAAAATTAGAAAGAGTTAGTCATTTTGTACTGATGGTGAAAGATTATTATTGTTTAATCTGATTGTTTGAAAAAAGGGGCAGATATAATAAGATTTACTCTTCTTTCTGCTACCTTTCATTTTTTTACATTGTGTACGTATCATTAATGGGATTGTCTTGTATTGTGTTTCTTTTGTAAAAAAAAATGAACAAATTTAATAAACATAGCTAGAAGCTATGATTAACAAGACAGTAGCTAAAAGCTAAAATTATTCAAATCAAGTTCAAAGCTAAATGTAGCAAAACAATAGCTAAAACCTGCAGTTAGCAATAATACAGCTAGAAGCTACAATTAGCAAGACAGTAGCTAAAAACTGTAATTATTAAATCAAAGTTAAAGCTAATTGTAGCAAAACAATAGCTAAAAGCTGTACTTAAGACAGTAACTAAAATCTAAATGTAGCTAAACAATAGCTAAAAGTGCTATTAGCAACAACATAGCTAGAAGCTATGATTAACAAGACAGTAGCTAAAAGCTAAAATTATTCAAATCAAGTTCAAAGCTAAATGTAGCAAAACAATAGCTAAAACTTGCAATCAGCAATAATATACTGTAGCTAGAAGCTACAATTAGCAAGAAAGTAGCTAACAGCTGTAATTATTAAATCAAAGCTAAAAGCTAAATGTAGCAAAACAATAGCTAAAAGCTGTACTTAAGACAGTAAATAAAAGCTAAATGTAGCTAAACAATAGCTAAAATCTGCTATTAGCAACAACATAACTAGAAGCTATGATTAACAAGACAGTAGCTAAAAGTTAAAATTATTCAAATCAAGTTTAAACCTAAATGTAGCAAAAAAATAGCTAAACCTGTAATTAGCAAAGCCATCCATCAGTATATTTACCTGCTTCTTCCTTTTCGGGTTACGGGGGTCACTGGTGCCCATGTCCAGCCATCACTGTGTGAGAAGCGGGGACACCCTGGACAGGTCGGAAGTCCACCACAGCTCAAAAGCTCAAAGCTAAATGTAGCAAAACAATAGCTAAAAGCTATTAGCAACAACAGAGCTAGAAGATATGATTAGCAAGACAGTAGCTAAAAGCTACTTGTTGTTGAAGTAGTTTTAAGTAATTGAAGTAATGTCAGTGATTGTCAATGAAATGGTTGTAAATAAACTTATACTGTACATGTCAATGTCAAAAATCAAACATTAAGTCATTAAAGGTATTGTGACATGATGTTGGAAATTTGCATATTTGTCAGAACATATATATCTTATATCATTGAGCTCTGTTCGTTTTTGCAAAATAAATTATAAATATATTAAAATTTTATTCCAAGTTATGGTAGTTTTTTTCTCTGGGATACGCCCCTAAAAATCCGCGCATTTCCGCAAAACGTCATCGTGACATGACAACGGGAAGGTACGCTCCAACGCGCATTTAAATAATAATGGCGGAGCATGTCCGATCGCGTCTGAGATATCATTTTGAGACAGTAAATCTTCCAAAACTCTCATTAATAAACACTCCCTGAATAAAAAGAAATTACAGATGTTACCTGATCGCGCAGACATAATTTAAAAATACATACATAGCTACGTGTTTGCTCCGGGCTCTCGGCTAATGTTTCTTAGAAGCTATCTTGGCTAACAGAGTCCCTGACACCGGTCACGTCTGAGATATATCATTTTAAGACAGTAAATCTTCCAAAACTCTCATTAATAAACCCTCCCCGAATAAAAAGAAACTACAGATGTTACCTGATCGCGCAGACATAATTTAAAAATACATACATAGCTACGTGTTTGCTCCGGGCTCTCGGCTAATGTTTCTTAGAAGCTATCTTGGCTAACAGAGTCCCTGACACCGGTCACGTCTGAGATATATCATTTTAAGACAGTAAATCTTCCAAAACTCTCATTAATAAACCCTCCCCGAATAAAAAGAAACTACAGATGTTACCTGATCGCGCTGACATAATTTAAAAATACATACATAGCAACGTGGCCTGTATCTCGGCTAGTGTGTTAGCTGCTATCTCGGCTTATTCCCTGTCGCGTCAGCGATATATCATTTTAAGACAGTAAATCATCCAAAACTCTCATTAATAAACCCTCCCCGGATAAAAAGAAACTACAGATGTTACCTGATCGCGCAGACATAATTTAAAAATACATACATAGCTACGTGTTTGCTCCGGGCTCTCGGCTAATGTTTCTTAGAAGCTATCTTGGCTAACAGAGTCCCTGACACCGGTCACGTCTGAGATATATCATTTTAAGACAGTAAATCTTCCAAAACTCTCATTAATAAACCCTCCCCGAATAAAAAGAAACTACAGATGTTACCTGATCGCGCTGACATAATTTAAAAATACATACATAGCAACGTGGCCTGTATCTCGGCTAGTGTGTTAGCTGCTATCTCGGCTTATTCCCTGTCGCGTCAGCGATATATCATTTTAAGACAGTAAATCATCCAAAACTCTCATTAATAAACCCTCCCTGAATAAAAAGAAACTACAGATGTTACCTGATCGCGCTGACATAATTTAAAAATACATAAATAGCAACGTGGCCTGTATCTCGGCTAGTGTGTTAGCGGCAATCTCGGCTTATTCCCTGTCGCGTCAGCGATATATCATTTTAAGACAGTAAATCTTCCAAAACTCTCATTAATAAACCCTCCCCGAATAAAAAGAAACTACAGATGTTACCTGATCGCGCTGACATAATTTAAAAATACATACATAGCAACGTGGCCTGTATCTCGGCTAGTGTGTTAGCTGCATCTCGGCTTATTCCCTGTTGCGTCAGCGATATATCATTTTAAGACAGTAAATCATCCAAAACTCTCATTAATAAACCCTCCACGGATAAAAAGAAACTACAGATGTTACCTGATCGCGCTCACATAATTTAAAAATACATTATTAGAAAAGTGTGTGTGCTACTGATTCGGCTAGCTTGTTAGCAGCGAACATAAAGAAACATTCCCTTTTTCGACTTTGATAGGAAAGTTATTTTAAAACTAAAACCATTGACAGACTTTGAGCTGAGGCTGGAGCTGCAGATGACCTCGCTCAGAAACCGGTGGACCGTACGCCGCTTCGCCATCGATGAGCACGGTCCGCTCGGCTCTCGTCTTCTCTGTTCTTCTCAGGTGGACGTGATTTTACACGGTGACCTGTTTCCCCACTCTGGGCGGGATTGTCAACAAAAAGTGGGCGGGATCGTCAACACAAAGTAGGCGTGATCGTTAACACAAAATGGGCGGGATCATCAACACAAAGTGGGAGTGATCGTCAACACAAAGTGGGTGTGATCGTCAACACAAAGTTGGCAGGATCGTCAACACAAAGTGGGCGTGATTGTCAACACAAAGTGGGCGTGATCATCAAGACAAAGTGGTTGTGATTGTCAACACAAAGTGGGCATGATTGTCAACACAAAGTGGTTGTGAACATCAATACAAAGTGGGAGTGATCGTCAACACAAAATGGGCGGGATCGTCAACACAAAGTGGGCGTGATCGTCAACACAAAGTGGACGTGATCATAAACACAAAGTTGGCAGGATCATCAACACAAAGTTGGCAGGATCGTCAAAACAAAGTGGGCGTGATCGTCAAAACAAAGTGGGCGTGATCGTCAACACAAAGTGGGCGTGATCGTCAACACAAAATGGGCGGGATCGAAACACAATATGGACGTGGTCATGAAAACAAAGTGGGCGTGATCGTCAACACAAAATGGACGTGATCGTCACGCAAAGTGGATGTGATCGTCAACGCAAAATGGACGTGATCGTCAACGCAAAGTGGGCGTAATCGTCAAGGAAAAGTGGACGTGATCGTCAATACAAAACGGGCGTGATCGTCAAAACAATGTGGACAGGATCGTCAACACAAAGTGATAGTGATCGTCAACACAAAGTGTACGTGATAGTCAACACAATGTGGGCGTGCTCGTCAACACAAAGTGGGCGGAATCGTCAACACAAAGTGTGCGTGATCATCAACACAATATGGGCGTGATTGTCAACACAAAGTGGGCGTGATCATCAACACAAAGTGGGCGTGATCGTCAACACAAAGTGAGCATGATCGTCAACACAAAATGGGCGTGATCATCAACACAAAGTGGGCGTGATCGTCAACACAATGTGTACGTGATCGTCAACCCAAAGTGGACGTAATCGTCAACACAAAGTGGGCATGATCGTCAACACAAAGTGGGCGTGATCGTCAATACAAAGTGGGCATGATCATCAACACAAAGTGGGCGTGATCGTCAACACAATTTGGACGTGATCGTCAACACAAAGTGGGCGTGATCGTCAACACAAAGTGGACGTGATCGTCAACACAAAGTGGACGTGATTGTCAACACAAAGTGGACGTGATCGTCAATGCAATATGGGCGTGATCGTCAACACAAAGTGGACGTGATCATCAACACAATGTGTACGTGATCGTCAACACAAAATTGGCGTGATCGTCAACACAAAGTGGGCATGATCGTCAACACAAAGTGGGTGTGATCGTCAAGACAAAGTGGGCGTGATCGTCAACACAAAGTGGGCATGATCGTCAACACAAAGTGGGCGTGATCGTCAACACAAAATGTGCGTGATCATCAACACAAAATGTGTGTGATCGTTAACACAAAATAGGCAGGATCATCAACACAAAGTGGGCGTGATCGTCAGCCATCATTTCTGCACCCCACCCGACCCTATGAATTAACAGTAATTACAGGTCTGAACCTGAACCCTCCAAAAGTTAGTTTTATGTTGGACGTTGGACATTCAAATTCCGTGGCCTCAGCGGTGTGTTCCTCTCGTTTGATCCGATGCAGGCAGTCTGATTTCATTTGAGTTTGGCTGAAAGACTTCAGACTGCCTGCAAAACTACTTAAACAATTATTTGCATCTAAAAACCAAATAAAATGTTCTTTGATTCTGCTAACAGCACCTGGAGCCCATGCTGGGTCGACCCGTCGCAGCCCAGACTGGACGGGTTTGTTCCACCAATCAGACAACACCTGGACCGCCTTTCCTCAGGACTCGACGGGTCCGGGTCAAGACGTTGTGGAGCAGTGGTGGCCCACCAGTGCTGTGGAGGCGACGACAGAGCAGCTTCCGACCAATCACAGCCTGGTACAGTTCTCTTGAAGTGGTTTCATTTCAAACGTGTTCTCCAGAAACTGATGCGAGGCGGATTTAAACTGGGAGTTTCTCCTTATTTGGATGTGTCTTCTCTGAGTTAACTTCAGTGCTGGTTCTGCTACAAATATTAATAAATCAAGATCATTCAAGAGGAAAAATGGTCTAA